>PPLL03000023.1:0-163766 GCA_003706475.3 Insectozyma corydali
AAATTAAAATGAAAATTTGTAAAGGAAATAGTCTCACTTTTTGGCGTCACAGTAGACCTGTAATTGGTGTTGAAAAAAAAAAACACTCGGGTTGAAAAAAGAATACATTGGGGTTGAAAAAAAAAACCTTCGGGTTGAAGAAAAATGCACTCGTGTTGGAAAAAAAAAACCCCTGGTGCTAAAGAAAAATGCACTCGTGTTGGAAAGAATTACATTGGGGTTGAAAAAAAAAAACCTTCGTGTTGAAAAAAGAATACATTGGGTTTACAAAAAAAAACCTTCGTGTTTAAAAAAAATTCACTCGTGTTGAAAGAAAAATGCACTCGAGTTGAAAAAAAATGCACTCGAGTTGAGAAAAAAAACCCTGATGTTTAAAAAGGATACCTTCGTGTTGAAAAAAAAAACCTTTGTGTTCAAAAATAAACCCTGGTGTTGAAAAAAAATACACTCGTGTTGGAAAAAAAAAACAAGGCCCGATACAAAATAATCAATGCCAAAGCTCAACTATTTATACATCAGTCAGTGGCTTATGTCACCTTATTTGAGATGAATTTTATCGTGAGACATGTTTCACATAATCTCACCAACTATCACGAATTTTCAGAAATGAACGAATACATTCTTTTGCACCTTTTCGAAACTAAAAAATCATCGATTCGTGTTTAGAAAATAATCACTGGTGTTGCGAAAAAAACCTTTGGGGCCGAATAAAAATCCCTGGTGTTAAACATCAAAGTTCATTCTGGTTCAAAAAATTGCCCATGGGGTAAGGAAAAAATTGGTGTTGAGAGCAAAAAAATATTGGAGTTGAATAAAATAACATTGAAGATGAAAACAAAAACCATGGTGCTGAAAAAACAATACACTAGTGACCGCAACATATGCGAACAAAAGGGCGAGGATGAAATGAGCCACGAGAAGGATTCCGATTTTTTATAAATTAATATCAAATTATTTGAACTAGTCGCAATAAATTATTCTCAACCAAAATTTGAACAAATATAACTTTTTTTTTTTCTAACCACGTATATTAGTTGTTTATTTATATAATATTATTACTATATTCTAACTTAATTAATATTTCGCATAAGGTCCAAAGGTTTGAGGAAACTATTGAATTAATAGTAAAAGCCTCAATGATGATATTGATAAGTGAGGTGTATAATGTTTGACTTTGCCCAAGTCTTTATTTGTATGAGTATTTAAAAGCTGATACCAACTGACGGAGTTTCTTTGGTGATTATGCAAAATCTAAGTGGAATACAATCAAAAACGAAAAAAAGATTTCTTTCGCTTTCTAGATGACATTTCTCGTTTGAAAATTTAAAGATCTTGGTATCGAGTGTAAAAAAAACGCCATGAGAAAATTATTTTTGGGCGCATGAACCAATAAATTCGTTTCTTCTTTTATATATTTAGGCTAGACTCATCTTATTATTTGATTACTATATACAATCTAACATTTGATCAAACTATTGGTAGTAATGATATTCTTCGAAATGATTATAATTTTTAAATGAAGCCTGTTCGCATATGTTTTACAACCGTATGACCTGAAGTTTTTTATTACCAACGAGATTAAAGAATATGCACCCCAACATCAACTTTTCCGCATTGGAAGTCGAGGATTTTAATTTACCTAGACGATGAGCACGAAAGATTAAAGATAACTAACATACAATCATGATTACTAGAAGAACAGTGAGTAAATATGTCAAATTTTTATGCTCAATACACGAGTGGAGCAATTGATTGCTTAAACAAGTTTGCACCCAGTTTTTCTACATCAATTTTATGGTATTTCGATGAATTCTTGTCAAAACCAAAACAAAATGGAGTATTTATGAAATGATCTTCTCTTTAGAGATACGAAGTAAGATGTCTAGCTGTTCTTCTCTGTACATTCATAATACATATAAGCTCACCATTAGTTATTTCAATGCAAACATGTATCAGTTTAGACTTACTCAACGAGGAAAGAAAAAGAAAAAATGAAAAGATTAGTGAGTATATATATATATTCCTTGAATTTTCGATCCGAAATAAACAAAACTAAATGAATACAATTTTTAATTAGCAACGTGTCAAAGTTAAGTGAGCATGGTGGTTTTAAGCTTTGATAGAAACAGTTGCGATTCTTCTTTTCACAATTACATTGTTCATTGCCTGTCAATTTGCAAAAACAGTAATTTAGAAATTTTAGAAATTAATCACTACTGAACCGAGTAAAATTCAAATCAAATGGGCTACTCAATTTTTAAACTTAGAAACAAGAGTATAGTAAAAGATATTAAGCAAGTTCTTTGTTCTCGAACCTTTGTTTCAAAATCAAAGTGAATTTGAAAACAATTTTATCGAAATTATAAATATTTATTCAAATTTTGAAAGTCGCATTTTCAAGAATATTGTCATACTTTCGTGACATTTCGATAGACTTATAACCATCTTCAGCATTGAATTCTACCGATAGAAAGCTATAAGTGACGAATTTACTTGCGTTTGTTTTGAATATACGTAGATGTATGACTATAGAAACATTACACCAACAAAGAACCGATTTCAACCACTTTCATCAGATATTTATAGTTCTAATGCATTGATGCAGCGCTTATAATAACTACCCACTCAAGCCTAAAGTTTGCAGATGTTGTCCATGCTAAAGGACAGTAAAACGCGTTTGTTGATTGTCAACACAATTCAACGCCATGTTTGACTCAAACTTCGCGTTGTAGTTGGAACCGTACGAAAAACCAAACAAAAGAATTTTTTTATCAACAACGCAACAAAAATATCAACGGTAGATATTCACCCAATTGATGACCACGAACTGTCATGAATATAAACTTAGACTCAGCAAAGGACACCCTTTGTAAAAATATATTGATTTATGGATATTGTAAATTTGAAAATAAGGGTTGTGTGTTCAGTCATAATCGAAAATCCAAAGAACAACCACCACCCCACGAAAACAAAGAACAAGAGCCTTCAACCGAGCCACCAACTGGATCATCAGAGCTGAAGAAAAAATTCAATCTCAATACTCCTTCTTTTCTACCTAGCAGTTTTCAAGTAAACAATTTGAGTAATAAATTTTCAAACCTATCACCTAAGATCAAGGACGTTCCTTCGTTTAAACCTGAGACTCCAATCAATAATAAAGATAACAATGAAGTATTTGGATCTAAAAGATTTAACATGAGTACACCTTCGTTCACCCCATCCACTTATGACTTCAATTCTACTTCTGCATCACCTTCAATCAATAATTTACAACCACCTCCTAATTCATCTTCATCAAACATATCAATTCAAGCACATCAACATCCCCAACCTCCGTCACAGACTCAAATGGGACCAGATTTTTTTGGTAATCAACAAATTCCTCAAATACCGTTAGGAGCACCAATGGCTGGCGCCTTACCTCAACAAGGTATGCGACCACCACCACCTCCACAAGTTCAAATACAGTCATCCAATTCCAATCACTATCCCTTGCAGTATCATTTATACGCTCCTACGCCACCGCCCAGATTATCAATTCCATTACAACCCCATGAGACCAATAGCTCGGGCTTATTCATTCCTAATGATTTGAGAGAATACTTACATAAGAAAAATGAAGCTAGTTTACAAATATTACATCATTCGAATTTACCCGATCATATAAACTACTACCATTCCTTAGTTCCTATCGATAAGTCGTACGATATAAAGCTGAAATTATGGAGTGATAAAAATTCAATTGTGTTTAAATGTTTTTCAAATTTAGATGGGAATACGTATGTGTTAAGAAAGATCGAACCAGTGGAGATATTGAATGAGAAACCGTTTAAAACAATTAAACTATGGATAAAGAAAATTAAAGGAAATGCCAACATAGTCGAGATGAAGGACTGCTTTACTACAATGAGTTTTGGGAATTATTCTCTGTTGTGTGTAATTTATGATTATTTCCCCAATTCAATCACATTATTCGAAAATCATAAGAAGGGTATCAAGTTGGAACCTATAAATGAAGAACTGTTATGGACGTATTTGATTCAATTGATAAACGCGGTAAAATTTGTTCACAAGAATAAATTGAGTGTGAAATCAAGTATGAATTTGACAAAAATTATAGTCACTAATAAGAACAGAATCAGATTGAGCTCAATAGGTATAAGTGATATTATTGAACGAGAGAAGGAACCAGATTTTGAAGAAACGGAGGAGCAAATGATAAAATCTCAATTGAATGACATTCACAATCTTGGAAAAGTATTGTTTGAGTTAAGCATTTTATTGTTACCAATAAATCACCGTAATTTGATCAATTTACAAGACATTGAACTCAAAGCAATCAATCAGTTGCGAAATTCGACAAATCTTTCCGATGAATGGTGTGACTCTTTACAACAATTGATATTTGCAAATGACGACTTCGACCTCGACAAATTTGAAAGACTGGTTAGCTCACAAATGTTAACCACAATCAATGAATTACAACACTCGACTGACATCTTTGAAAATCGATTAATGACAGAGTTGGAGAACGGTAGATTGTTCCGATTAATGACAAAAATAAACTTTGTTTTATTTAACTCAAAGATGAGTCAATTTCAAATCAAGATTTTAAAATCATTTCAAGACTATTTGTATAATTCATTCGATTCTAACGGTAGAAAAAGTACCAATTTATCAAGAATATTGGTGAATTTAAATAAATTGGATTGTGGAATAGATGAAAAAATCTTATTAATTGGAAACTCCACCAATAATGATGGTGGGAAGAATAATGAATGTATTATAGTCAGTTACAAAGAAATTAAAGAATTAATAGATGGACAATTTAGACTAATGAGGGAATGAGAAATAACTATAAAAATCAATAAACACCTAAAAAAAATAATTCAAACTCTCCGTATGACTGGTGAAACTACCCGATACATTCAGCGATAACGGATAAGGAAAATCGATGGTGAATGAAATCCGGGGCGTCTAAAATATTGTAGTTGGAATGGTGGCGGTGGCGAATGCCAAAGGCGTTAAAGTGGGACAGACAAAAAGAAATTTTATAAGGTGTTTTTTGTTTCCATGGTGTCACGCGGAATAAGAAATAAAATGAGTAATGGAATGGTCACGTGAGTAATGAGTCAAAAATTCACAGCGAGTAAGTTTTGTGTCATAGAATTGTAAACTATATGCGTCCACAATTTTAAAACATCATCAAATTCTTATCAGCGTCCAAAAATATATGATTCATCTTTTGATTAAACAATTATATATAAACTGAAACACACTGTCACTTTTTACAATTTTTTATATTTCAACATCATTTAAAATCATCTAAATCTCAAACTCATCACTGCTTTTTTCATTTGTCTTTTGTTCCAATTTGCATCCATTTATATTTTAATAGGTTTTATTTGGGTTAATTTTATTACGGTTTCCATTCGGGTTTTTAACATTTTATTTTATTCATTTCATTAGTCTATTCCCTTGTCATCATGCAATTTGAAACTTATAGCTCATAAGTTTGTTTGTTTTTTTATCCTTGTCATTTATTATACTTTTGGTTGATATAATTTAGTCAACCAAGAATCGTTTTCCTTTTTACAATTCTTGTTCAACATTTCAATATGCAATCACCTAAATACTCACCAGGCTTCAAGTATCAATCATTGGGGGTCATTGAAGCATCAACAACATTACCTCAACAATTATTAACCCCTCCTCACCAACCACTTTCACCAAATCATTATAATTATTATTCAAACTACTTGAACAAGTCTAATTTCAACTCAATTTTGATTAATTGCTCATTAAATTTGTTGAAGATCAAGTATGATAATAAATTTAACTCGAATTCAATGAAATTATTCATTGTTGAAATTTTGAAAAGATCCAAAACATCAACTCAGACCTTACAATTGACAAACTATTACATTTTTAAATTAATTAAAAGTGAAACTGTGATTGATATTGATGCAAAGAAGTTATTTCTTGGCTTGTTGATCATTGCCTCAAAATTTAATCAGGATTGTAATTATCTGTTCAAAAATTGGTGTTTAATTTGCGGAATGAAAGATGGCACAAGTGCCAAAAAGTTGACTAACATTGAGTTCAAATGTTTACAATGGCTCAATTATGAAACTTATTTAAATGGGAGGAAATACGATAATTGGTGTAAGTTTTTAATCATTTTTGGTTACGATTTCATCAAAAGTCAAATCATAAATCATAAAAACAATTCCAAAAGTTTCGATGTTGAAATCAACTGGTTGATGGATATAAGCGACAAATTGAAAAAATGGCAATCATTCTTCAAAGTGTTTACAATTGATCATTTTGAATTCATTGATATCAATTTCAATCAATATTTCGAAACTCAACTTGATAAGAAGATTTTCATTCAACAACAATCTAGAAAAAGACAATTTGTAGTTGAAACACCCATTGTGAAAAGAATCAGAGTATGAATTGTATAATTGTATATATTTCTATTGTTGAATGTATAAACATCCATCCTTACCCCATTTGCCTTTGATTTCGATATTCATAAACCCTTGATTATCTTTTGATTTGAAATGATTGTGTTTTGTTGTTTTGCCAATTGTGTATCCTCTAATTGATAAGTTTCCTACATTAACAAAATTCACTAATTTAATCTCCAACGATTGGAAGATACACCCAAACAAATTGCTGAATGTTCGATGTTCAAAAAAATCAGTTAAAATTACGGGTCCAATGATATTATAATACCCTAATTCTTTTATGATTCTACAATTATATAGAACCTTGAGTTTGTTCAATTGCGACGCGGTGAAAATTGGTTTCTTTCCCATTGAATTGTTTATGTACATGAGTTTGCTTTTGTAAGGGAAGATTCCTATATTGATTAAATGGTAGAATGGAATCTGATAGAGTTTCAATTCTGAGAACGGCAATTGTGATTCATTCAAGGAGATGATGTCAAATTTAGGATCAAACTTGGAATTGATCTCAATTGAACAATTATTAACAAATCCCACTAATAGTTTGACTATAAAATTTGAAATTTCCTCGTTTGTATTTGTCTCAGGTGGTAATAGTAACATCGATTTTTGATTCATATTGAAGCTCACTGGTAGGTGTTTAATTGTAGATGCCACAGCACTAATCAAGTTCAACTGAGTGAATTCAATGACAGTATCGTCGTCTCGATACAATAATGCTATGCCTTTGTCTTTCATCGGAGTGTATTCATTTTCAAAATCCAAATCATAATCATGATCGGGGATATCAAATTCAGTAATCGAATTTCCAACTTCAACAGTGATTTGATTTATGAAACCATACAATAGAACAAGTAACGACTTTAAGTTGAATTCCCCATGTCTAGATATTCTCAATGGTCCATCAAAGTGTATCGATTTCAAAATGGAGTTCAATTCACCGAATTTGACCGTTTCTCCACTGATAGTGATACCTTCGTCTGTACCATTTCTTACATTGTTAATGACGATTTCCCAAATATCATTCAAATTCCCACTTCTCAACTTGTACGAATCATACCTTATATCTAACCCACTCCTCAACCCGAAGGATTTATTTGAATGATAGATAGAAGATTCTTGAGACAATCTAACCGGCTCAATCACCGATTGCTCATTCAAGTATAGATCAGGCACGTCTTTGACGAATTGTAACAATTTGATTCCAGCATATACAATTATCAAGCATAGTAATAAGTATACTAATTCATTCATTTTGACATATTTCCTATACGAAGTGAGACGAGACTTGAAAAAAATAATACTGTGCTTACGACACGAATAATTTATGATTCAAGGTTCATGCTTAAACTAAAAAGTATCCATCATCTCCTGATCATCTTGATTATCACGTGGACTATAGCATTCTATTTACAAGAACGATATTTAACTCATTTAACTATTTCCAAGTGTAATTGGAAACTAATAGACCATGACTTGAGTGAAGCTCATCCACGATCAACTAATATTTTATTAATTGCTGATCCTCAATTGATTGATAACCATACATATCCCGGTAGGAGTGAATTGCTACTAAAACTTTCCCAACATACTGTGGATCAGTACTTGAAAAAGAATTATAATCAACTTATATCCCATTTGAAACCAGATAAGATTGTGTTTCTAGGTGACTTATTAGACAATGGAAGAGACTCAAGTGAGGCATATTTCAATAATGAAGTTACCCGATTCAACAAAATATTTAAACCAAATGAAGACATGTATTTGAATATACCAGGTAATCATGATATAGGATTTGGTGATTCAATTAATGTCAAAAATAGGAACCGTTTCTTTAATACATTTGGAACGACAAACAAAATAGTGCAAATAAACGGCTGGGACTTTGTTTTTTTAGATTCACCCAGCTTTTCATCAACCATTGAGGAAATAAATCAAGATTCAAGGTCATTCGTGTCTGATTTTAAATCAGATAATCCAAAAATATTATTCACTCACATTCCATTGTATAGGGACCCATCGATGAATTGTGGCCCAAATAGAGAGTCCAAATATTTAGATGTAAATGGACATGGGTTTCAATATCAAAACACGATCAAAACAGAATTATCAAATGAAATATTAACAAAATTGAAACCAACTATTATATTCACAGGAGATGATCATGATTATTGTGATGTGAACCATAATGAAGATACAAGAGAGATTACAGTGAAGTCAATCAGCATGGCTATGGGTATAAAATATCCCGCTGTTCAATTGCTCACTATATCATCGTCTAATCAATATGAGACAGATATCTGTTATTTACAAACTCCATATATAAACATTATGAACTATGCTGTGTTGGCCATTGTATCTACTTTATTGATATTCTGGTTCAATATTAAACAGAGATCTAATAGATTTAATTACACTTCAATACTTCCCATGAACACAGTTTATGCTTCATCACCGTTTGACCACTCCAAAAAATTGAAAAACTTTTTAAAACAGCAAGACAATGATATCGAAGATACTAACACTGCTTATTCTTTGCCATCTTCAATACCACAGTATACATTTACCCAGCATTCTCCGAATATGTTCACAAAGATGAAAAACACCAAAGTTGGAAAAGTCTATACGTTGAACAAAAAAAGATTATTGACATTCTTGAGGAAATGGAATTTGATATCTTGGATTAAGCAGAATGTCATACTAGCATTGATTGTGGTTTTCATTTACTATGTCGGCTTCAGTCTAACTTTATAAATGTACAATTTGACTAAAATATATACTCACAACTTTAGACTTGAAACGTATCTTTTCGAACTGGTTCATACCATAAAAGCTTATTAGTAGAATTTGGATAATCTATTTAACGGAGTAAACCTTGTTACAAGCAATCTTATGATGTGAAATATGATGGTTTTGGAAGTAATCAATAATGTTGAGAATAAACCACATTACTTCTTTGCGACACATAGAAGAAAATCATACATGCCCTATTTGAATGACGCGAGTTTTGGTTACTCAACCTTCCGCATTCATTCTAATTTGCAGTAATTGCCTTTGAAAATTGAAGATTGATGAAAACACAATAGGATACACTTCTACAACTACATTATTAGTCTGTAGCGAGAATTGTGAATAATTGAGTTTACTATCCCAAGGTTGTGGTAAAGTCTACATAACGTTGCATTTCACACTATACTCTCGTGTGCTGTCAAGTGTGATATAATCGATAATGATACTAGTAAAGTCTCTAGTGTGAATTTAGTTTACTATAATAATGACCTAAATACATTGAAATAAGGTTCTCAAGTATCTTAGCTCAAACAAAAGTAGCACTGTACATTTCTGTACATATTTTACTTATCTACTTTTAGATGGTATGAAGTTTTCACCGTCAAAATTGTGTGATAAATTCTTGTGAGCGTCAAGATGGGTAGCCATATATCGGTTACCAACACAAACTGCATCGCCGGTTTCAAATTCGCCATCCCGGCGACGAATCATACGTTAGTTTATTCAAAGCAAAAACTTCTGCATGAGCGGCCCTATCTCATCTGTTCAACTAAATCAATTGCTCCAGAATCTAATTTAGAATCAGCAGCAGGAAATAACCAATGCGATGGATTTTTAGGAATATAACTTAAATCAACGTCAATTGGAGATAAATAATGTAATGCAGCTGTAGGTAAAGCATTCAAAACAAATTCATCAATAGCGAACAATTCTAACCATTCTTGATTATCTTTGATTAACACTCTAATATATGTTTCAATTATCTTGTTCCGATTCTCTACTAATCCATTAGACTGTTGATGAGCAGTGACACTGATACGTTGATCAACACGTAAAAGTTTCATCAAGGAATCAAACACTCTGATAGTAAATTAAGTACGTAGATCCAGTTGAATTGAATCTGGAAGGCCATGATATGGATAATACCGATACACCAACACCTTACATATCAGCGAGAAAAGTAGTGTTAATTGCATCAAAATGCACCCGTTTGGTTAATCCACAACATATAGTAAGGATGGCATCAAACACTTGACCATTTTCAATAATTTCAGGTAATCCAGATATGAAATACATTGCAATAAACTCTTTTAGGTTATTGTTAACACACACATGAATTTGAAAATGGAGATTTGCTATTCTTTGCTAAAATTAGTGTGTTGTCAGCATTAACGTTATCTGTTTGGGTTGGACTTAAATGTCAATTCTTCATTATTTTTATGATCGTTTCATCCATTATGACGAAGCTATCCATCATATCTTGACTCAACAAAGTTCAATATATGACAGATCTCAATAAAGAATTTCTGAAGTGGATCATTTCAAAGTTACGTTGAAGTGATTCTTGTTAGAAAACTCTTCAGTTCATTTTTATAGCTCAATTGACCGTTCTCAATTAGAATTAGCAATTGTGTTGTAAAATCAATATTCTATGTGATTGTCATTGAAAATGCTGATTTTACCTTAATACTAAATCAATCAATCAATACCTATAAAAGTTTGAAGATTAACGTTAGCTCCTAATTCCTTGCAAGATTTGCTAATTTGTTAAAAAGTGGATGGTAATCAGTTGCAGTATAAATACTCTACGAAAGTACCAAATGAATCGGATAGAAATATAATCCAAATAGAGGCTAGACATCAAATTCTTTCACCGAATTGATGTGCTTTCTTGATGTCTAAGCAACTACTTAAAGCCTAGCCAGCACTAATTATGAAAATATCAAGTGATATAGTCAGTATGAATATCTATTCAGTCACTATAGTATTCTAACATTTGCAATGTTTAAGGAGTGGACAACAATTAAGGTACAATATATATATTTTTTTTTTTTACGAGATCTAGATCTCAACGCTACCAACCCTGACCCAATTTCGGCAATTTTATATCGTATATGCTACATCGTCAATTTTTTTTTGGAGACCCTTTAAATTATTGGTCTGATTTTGCATAAATTAATTTTGAATATAAAATTAAACTTTAAATTGAATTCTCTCAAATTGTAAATAACACAATATTATCAATTTTTATTTTAAAATAATAGTCATGGGTTGTTCTGCTTCTACTCTTTCAGACGAGTCTGATCCGTTCCTACAAGACAAGCTAATCAACGATGCAATTGAACAAAGCTTACATTTGAATAAACAGAATAATAAAAACGGAGTC
This sequence comes from Insectozyma corydali, assembly GCA_003706475.3. Lineage (NCBI taxonomy): Eukaryota > Fungi > Ascomycota > Pichiomycetes > Serinales > Debaryomycetaceae > Insectozyma > Insectozyma corydali. Next base: position 11,650 of record PPLL03000023.1, read on the forward strand.
AAATTGTTGTTATTAGGTACCGGAGAGTCGGGGAAGTCTACAGTTTTAAAACAATTGAAGTTGTTACATAAAGGAGGGTTCACGCAACAAGAGCGATTGCAATATTCCAATGTGATATGGTGTGACATCATTCAACAGATGAAGATCTTGATTATTCAAGGAAGAAAATTCAAAATCCCGTTGGATTGTGATCAGAAAGAATCACATTTGATCAAATATAAACATATCGTTTTGAGAAGTGATGGTTTGCAACAGATTGACACTGGATTAGCTGGTGGTAACGACTTTTTGAACGATTACATCATCAAGTACTCTGAAAACAATAAGAATAAAAGAAAAGCAGGTCAAACTGGTATAACTTCCATCATAGGAAATGAGTCGGATGAAGTCATTGATCAAGAACAGATTAATGAGATTTTGAGTCAGACCAAATCATCAGACCAAGTACACACTAGGTATGAAATAGCTGAGGCCATTTCCAAATTATGGTTGGAAGACCAAGGTATTCATCAAGTATACCAAAGAGCTAACGAGTTCCAATTCGAGTCAAGTTCGAAATACTATTTTGAAAACATATTCAAGTTCGCCAATAAGGATTACCACTCTTCTGATCAGGATATTTTGAATGGTAGGATCAAAACCACTGGTATCACTGAGACAAATTTCTTAATCAATCTGTTTCAATTCAAAGTTTTAGATGCCGGTGGTCAAAGATCGGAACGTAAAAAATGGATTCATTGTTTTCAAGACATCGCTTGTATATGTTTTGTCTTGGCCGTGCTGGAGTATGATCAAATGTTATTTGAAGACGAAACGGTAAACAGGATGAAGGAATCAATTATTCTATTTGACACCTTGTGCAATTCCAAATGGTTTCAAAACACACCATTCATCTTATTTTTGAATAAGATCGATTTGTTCAAGGAGAAATTATCAAAAAATCCCTTGGGGAACTATTTCTCAGACTACAAAGGTGGTAATGACTTTGAATCTGCAATCAATTTTTTTGAAACAAATTTTACAAATTTAAATCGTAGTAATAGACCTATTTATATTCATAGAACTTGTGCAACCGATCAAAATTCAATGAAGTTTGTCTTGAATGCAGTTACAGATTTGATTATTCAACAAAATTTGAAAAAATCAGGAATGATGTAATAATATACACAATTAAATAGCTTACCATCTCATCATAGCCATTTCGTTTCTATTTCTACTGTAATCGAGTAAATCTTCGATAGTACCAGTAGCAGAAATGACGATATCTCTATCCCATACTCTTGATTTACCCCATTCTTTGACATCATTAGTTTTAATGGCATCGACTTTTTCCAAAGCTTCTTTGACAGAGTTTCTGTAACCATTTAATAATACTTTTGAACCAATGTCGGAAACAATGGCGTTTGGTGATGATAATTGTGATAATAATTCAGTTTTAACTTGGTTCTTAGCTCTAACAACTTCTGCTTCTGAAATAGAAATGGATAATCTATTCCATTGTTTCAATGAAAAATGAGCAAAGTCGTCAATGGTGTAGTTATTAGTAATTTCCGCATAGTAACCCCATAAACCAGCGTCACTGAATGATTTAGAGAAATGTTCGTATGAATCAACAATGTCGTATTCTTGAACAATTGATGCTAATTTTGGTGATGTGTAATGTTTGATGGCAGATTCGCGGTTGTAGTCGCCAAAGATTTTAGCAGCAACTTTAGCAATGTAGTAGTGTGGAGAATTTAATCCTTCACCGTTGACAGCAATAGAGAAATAAGCTTTTGGTAAAGTATCATCTCTCATTCTGACTTCTGAACCCAAAAATGTAGCTTTTTTGACTTCTGGTTTAATAGCTTCTTTAACACTTATGTTTGATGCTTCAATAGATTCAACCAATTGGTTGTGGTCAAAATTACCTGAACCGGCAATAACAATGTTATTGTTAGTCAAGGTTTGATTTAAATGTCTGAGTGAGTCTTCAACTTGTAAATTGTCAATACTTTCTGGGGTACCTAAAGTTGGTAAACCTAATGAATAACCTTGATAAGCAGTAGCTTCCAAATGACTTAATACTTTTGATTTTGGTTCATTTTCGAAATATTGAGCTTGCTCAGTTAAAAATTTCTTGTATAAACCAATATCTGATTTTTCAACTATTGATTGAGAGTTTGAAAGAATCGAGGATAATAATTTCCCAGCATTGGCTACGTTATCATTGGTAGTGTCTGCAATGATACCATTGTATTCTTTATCATTTTTGGATGAGACCAAAATCCCATCGTTTGAAGAGTGGTTTGATAATAATTCGGCGGTCAATGCACTAACACCATTGTTGTATGGGTGCTCTGATCTAGAACCACCACCAATAAACAAACCTATGGATGAGTGTTTAGCATTTGAATTGGATTCTGTGGCAATAGTGATACCATTTGATAAAGTGGTGTATTTAGTAGCACTAGATGAAGTAGATTGCAATCTAAATTGTATCTTTGACTTTGACAATTTTGAAATGACAGACGATCCACGAATCATGATTTCTCTATATGTTCTGGAATGGAATCAACAATTGGAATAGATGAAGAAAAATATGTATCTATGAGATTGAAGATGGTTTGGTTGTAAAATCTCTGAAACTTCAATATGAATTTTTTTTATTTTTTTTTTTGGTTTTCTACAGAAAAATTTAACCAATAAAAAAATTGGTAAATTTAATTTTACTATTATGAATATTGATAAAAATATACACGACCTTTGAATACTGCTACCAATTGTATGGTACCAGTATTATGTCCTGTTGTAATATTTACATCTTGCTTCTTGTAAATTCATAGCAAAAATATCATTATTCTCATTATTAGGGTGGTTTTTGGTTATAGCTGAGCTAGATATACCTTGCTCAGATATATATGTATTCTTTGTGAAATCACCACGTACATTTGTATTATTGATTACTGGTATTGAGCTGTTTCCTGTAGACAATCTTGCCGCTGATAGAGAAGCATCGTTTAGGACAAGTTTCCATATTTTGTTTTCTTTTTGAGATAGAACTTTTGGTTTATCATTTTCAATCTCTTGTGGTTGGTCCGATGCAATTATTGAATTAGATGGAGAGGCATCCTCAGTTGACCTTAGTTTATTGAAATTGTCAACAACAAAATTGTACAATTTGTTCCTATGTTTGACATTTTCTACTTGCACTTCTTCATTAATTCCTTCAATATCCAAATCAATTTGAAAAGTAGGGAACATATTATCTTGATCGGTTATATTGTCTGGGGATCGGGAGATATTTTCCAAAACCATAAAGTCTCGCTCTAAAGTAGCAGCAGTTTTGAGAAAATTAGATGTGTCTTTATACTTATCATCAGTGAATGTTCTCAAGCTAATCAATGATTGTTTTGGGGATCTTGACTGGATGACTCTGGGATTTTCATTTAAACTATAACGTCTTTGCCTGTACTCAATCAAATGAATATCGTACATGAATTTCATTTCATGTAGTATGTGATTAAAGTGCATTGTTATGACATGGAGACCTTTGTGAAGAATTTAAAAGCTGAAATAATTTTGCAGTCAAATAACGAATAACAGAAAAATAAAAATAGAAGGAAAAATTAATGTTGCATATTTGTTATAATTGACAGTCTATTTACAATTGAATATATGCTCTTTGTTGAGTGGCTAATTTATGCATTTGAGCCTTCTTATCATACCCACTTGATTTACCACTGTATGCATTTAGTATCTCTTCAGCCAATCTGACTGCAAAGTCATTTGATTTCCTTGATTTGGATGCTTCAAGAATCCATGTTATGGCAAATCTGTTTCTTTGTCTTTCGGTCAAAGGTTGAGGAACTATTTTCTTTTTGGCAAATCCAGTAGACATAACTCTTGTTTTCACTAAGGGACCCAATTTGTCCAACGTCTCTTTGAAAATTTCAATAGGGTCTTTTCTTAATTTCAAATGAATTATGTAGAACGCACGATTGACGGCTTTTCTTGCAATATTTTTCTTACCGTGTCTCATAATTAAATTTACAAGATTATCAATTATTGGATCGTTTTGCAATGGAATTGGTTTTTCAACATATTTCCTACTTTCTTCAATTTGAGTCAAACTTGGCTCGAAAGACTTCTTCAGATATTTACTAGGGTTATTTACAATTTGGTCTAGATAAATCTCCTCTTTCGTGTCAAATATCTTCTTGCCTTGTTTCAAGTTTTTAACTGCATTTATCCATGAATCTAAGTCTTGATCTGTTATTTGATCTTGATTGATTGGGTATATTTGTGATAAAAAATGGTTTGATTGTGTTTTCTTATCTTCCACAGCTTTCACTGACGAACTGTTGAATCTTATACTTGGGAATATAACCAGTCTGGGTATCTGTCTATATATCAATTTGGAACATAACATTGTGATACCTTACAAATTTTTTTTTCCACCACGATTTTACTAATCAATCTAGACATCCAAGCATCAGCTTTAAATTGTAATATGGAATCAGACATCATATCTCGTATTGAAAACATCTTAAACCATGAGGATTACGAGGAGTTGAGAATTAATTGGAAAGAATATTATAAATTTATTGATGAAGAGCTTACTAAGTTGAACAACGAGGAAACAGTTGTAATAAGGAAGGCTATTGATAAACAAATCAGGAATAGAAATTTTGACTCAATTCCTCCATTCACTATAATGAGGATATTAGAGATACTTTTGGACCCTCAAAAGAATGGTTACAATCTACAAGAGTCCAATAGGAAGATCAAATTATTCAATGGCTTGAACCGATTATTTCTAGTTGACTCAAATATTACTGAATTTGCAACACCTTATGAAATAGACGCAAACAATTAATCTTTTGATTAACAATATACATTAAAATCTGGGTGGTGATCTGGAAGGCGATCTTGATCTTCTTCCTCTACTTCTACCAGGTACGTAGGAATCAGTCTTACTATTTGTTTGTCTAGGAACATACAGTGATGTACTTTCTCTACTTCTCCCTCCACCTGGAACATAAGAATCTGTGCTTCTCACCCTTGGTTGGTCTCTTGGTGTGTATTGTCTATGATGTCTGCCATGATCATACCTATTGCGATAATGACCATTATTTCTGTGACCATTGTAACTCATTCTAGGATTAAATCTTGGTATAAAGTCTCCATTTAATAAAGTATGAGAAGCAACGGGGTCTGATTTATCGTCATTTCTGAATTCGAATTCCAATTTCCATTTTCCATTTTTTGGACCTCTATCTTCTTCATAAGTCCATTGATTTATAGCTTTAACTGGAATGTATTCAACGTACAAAGGTAATCTCTCTACTTCGAATTCTCTTGGTTCAATAGGTGGCAAGATGTGTTCTTTCTCATCCTCAGGTAATTCTTCATAATGTTTCAATTCATTTTCATACCTTTCAATTTCCTTATTTTGAAATTCTTCTTTCAAGATAGAATCTTCCTCTTCTGTTGGATACGTTATGCCCAATATTTTTTCTCTCAAGAATTCTGCACCGTCTTCATTATTGATTAATACGATTGCATGAGTTCTTGGTTTATTCAACCAACATCTTTCAATGGTGAAACGACCCTCGAGAAATCGTTTTAAATATTGTTGGAATTGTCCTGCATTGATTGGTTTTCTCAAATTTCCCACAAATAACGCCCTAGTGGTATGAAATTGCGGAGTTGCATTGACATCGTATATGACAGGTTCCTCGTCTTCATTTTCGTAAGTGGGGAGATCCAAGCCTACAAAATCTGCTTTTCTAACAAATGGTTGTTTCTCTATCAAAGAATATGGTTCTGGCTCATGATTTGAATCAGTCATGATATTATGATTTTTGAAATTTGTTATATGTATAACTTGGTGTTTTTTTCAACTTTTTTTCGAAGTGTTTTTATGGATTTATTATATTTATATTTTCTATGTACAACTAGTAATCGATCATCTAAGCACTCCATAACTTACTTATCAAGTCAAACAATCCGTTGTTTGCAGTCTCTAGCACATATATACCGTACATACTGACAAATGTACCTAAAGTCAAAACTTTGCAAGCTATATTATGCCATATTCCATAGACTCTTTTGGGAATATAGTCAATGATACAACTTTTGAACCCAGCATTACAATGAAATAGAAGTAGCGTCGAGCATACCGAGTCTATTATCGGGTATTCTACACCCGCCACAAATGGAGTCATGACTAAAGGGATCATAGCTATTGTGACTGCTCGTTCATAAGTCCAATGAAAATTACCTTCGAATTGGTCTGGGTCAGGAGCTAGATAGGCATCATTGACTGTACCGACTATGTAACCAGGTGGTTGAGATATAGTTTTGAATTTTGAGAAATCAGGAATTAATCGTAACTTCCTAATAAAAGTTTTGTTCACACATGTTCTTGTAGTTAAACCAAGATGGATCATGATTTGAGGTATCAATTTATTTTTTCTTCATCGTTACAAGTGAAAATTATCAATCTACAAGTGAAAATTACCAACAGAGTAATTGTAACATTTCCATTTCTCATTATATATTTATTTACATGAATTTATTTAAGCTTACCAAGACGCCACTTTGACTCCTGGGATTTGACCAGCTAAAGCTCTGTTTCTAAATTCAGTTCTATTTAGTTTGAAATCGGTGATTACAGATTTGGAGTTTCCAGAAGCAATACATCTGTCTCTGATTTGAGTTATTGAGGTATATTTGGGCATTCCTGCTAATTGCAATTGAGCTTCAATCCTTATTCTCGAAGGCAACTCTTCATTTTTCATTATATATTTGAGTGCGTTTCTCGTCACTTCATGCTCGGCAAAATTTATCCTTCTATGTTGATCTCTTAATACTCTTGCATTAACATGGACATGTTTTGGTATTTCAAACTTCACTGGGAATCTAAATGGCATAATGATTGATTGATTGATTGAAAAATTTTTACTGGAAAGTTTTGAATCCCGATTATTTTTTTTTTTTTTGATTGTGAGTTGCACGAAACTATATCTCCAATCACGTGTATATTTTCCCACTACTCAACAGAATACTATGTTTACAGGATTAATTGAAACAGTTGGAGTAATATCAGAGTATAACCAAGTGGATACTACCTCATCAGGTGGAAATGGAGTGACACTAGTCATTTCAGATTGCTCCTCCATCTTAGTTGATGTTCAATTGGGCGATTCAATATCTACAAATGGTGTTTGTTTAACCGTGACGGAGTTTGATCCAGAGAAAACTTGGTTCAAAGTTGGAATTGCTCCTGAGACCTTACGTAAATCAAATTTGGGACAACTAAAAAAAGGTTCTCATGTCAATTTGGAAAGAGCAGTCACTGCTGATGTAAGATTAGGTGGACATATTGTTCAAGGTCACGTTGATACAATTGCAACCATTGTAAATAAGGACAAAGATGAAAATGCAATCAATTATACTTTCAAATTGAGAGAAAAGGAATTTATCAATTATATAGTTCATAAGGGGTTCATCGCTATTGATGGTACATCGTTGACTGTTACAAATGTAGATGACAAAAAAGGAGAATTCTCAATTATGTTGATTAGTTATAGTCAATCTAAAGTAGTGTTGACAAATAAGGAAATAGGAGATACTGTTAATATTGAAGTTGATTTGACTGGGAAGTTGATTGAAAAACAGATAGAGGTGAATTTGTTGAAACATATAAATGATGATTCCAGTGCTTTAAACAATTTGATATCTCAATTGATTGAGAAAAAGATCAAACAACTCAAATAATATGTGTAAGTATATAACATTATAACTTTGTCTAATCTATGGTGAAATAAATTTCAACAAAACTAGTGAGAAAAAAATCTATTGTAGTGGCAAAATAATTTAATCACAAATCATGGATATCATATTAGGTATCAAAGTCTCAGAGGCTACATTGATAGCTACTTCCAAAGCAGCCACTAGATCTATTTCTATCTTGAAAGAAGACGATGATAAAACCAGAGAATTGAACAAACACAACTTAATTGCATTCACCGGTGAGAGTGGTGATACAACTCAATTTGCAGAGTACGTACAGGCGAATATCCAATTATATTCAATGAGAGAGAACGACATTGAATTGTCTCCCAAGGCCACTGCATCATTTGTCAGAAATCAATTAGCTACTTCCCTAAGATCGAGAAAACCATATCAAGTGAATTGTTTAGTAGGTGGATACGACACAAAGACTAATCAACCATCATTGAATTGGATAGACTACTTGGGTACCCAAGTGGAATTGCCTTATGGAGCTCATGGGTATGCTGCGTTCTACACCACTTCATTATTAGACAAGCATTATAGAAAAGACATGACTATAGATCAAGGGTTGAAGTTGATGGATATGTGTATTGAGGAGTTGAACAAAAGAATGCCCGTTGATTTCAAAGGGGTGTATATAAAAGCAGTTGACAAGGATGGAATAAGATTGATTAAATAATTTATGGCTTTCTAATTAAACTCTACAATTTGAAATCTCCAACACTAATATATCACTAGCACCTTCTTTTTTTAGTTCATCCATAACGTTTCCTATTTCTTTTCTTCTTACCATTGAGGATATAGCAACCCAATCGTCTTCTTCAGGCGAGTGTTTGTCCAATGTAGAGACCGTGGCTGCTCTCCTACCCGGAGTAATGTTCAAACAAGTTGATAATATAGACTTAGGAGCATTGTAGTTACACAATACATATTCTTGAGCAGCCAAAACTCCTTCTATTCTTTGTCTTATTGTGGACACCAATTCAGGATATTTCGGTCTTTTACTCGAGATCAAATGTGCTGATGTTTGTAATATAGTGTCTATTGCTTTCAACCCCGCCGCTTTCATAGTCTCCCCACTTTCAACCAAATCAACAATAGCATCAGCTACTCCCAATGCACATGAAGCTTCGACTGAACCACCAACATAACGAATATTAGGATTTGAATCACCCAATTCCTTGAAATGATCAGTGGCTAATTTGGTAAACGAACTGACTATTTTTTTCCCAATCAATTGTTTACTTTCATTAATTTCTCCATTAGCAGGCACTTGGATTTGTAATTTACAAGACCCAAATTTCAAATCTAATAAACTTTCAATATTTTCAAATTGGTCGGCCTCCTTGATCTGATCTAATCCAGTTATACCCAAATCACAATTACCTTCACCTACAAACACAGGGATATCGGCTGCGGGTAAAAATATTAATGCAATTGGTAAATTTGTAGATAATGCAATATCCAATCTATTGGATCTTCTGAATTGTATGTCGGCTCCACTTAACAAATTACAGCATTTTTCATATAATCTACCTTTTTTAGGTACGGCAAACAAAAGTCTGTCTGGTAAATGATTGACTAAGTCCATGTTGATTCAAGTGGTATCTGTCAATTTTTCAAATCAAGAGTGAAAAAGATTAACTGAAAAATTTAAATGAGTCAAAGATTGATTATTTTTGTGCTACAAATTGTCTAAACACGTGAGATGGTTTTTTTGCAACAATTACAAGATATCAACTTTAAAAGCGTACATTTGATTTCTATACAAAAAATTAAGCAGTATTCAAATTTTGGATAATTTGTTGAATAATGGATATAGCTTGAGGAACTCCAATAGAAAGAGATTGAATCACATCAGTGGTGACTTTGATTATCATGACTATTGAAATGGGGTTACCAGAAGCAATACCAAGAATTAAACTAATGAGATCAGGAGCAGTCAAACCGAAAATAGTCACCAAGGTTGAAATAATTTCAGGAAGATTTGAAATAATAGTGGAAACACTAACACCCATTACTTTGAAGGTCTCGTTGACTATGGTAGCTACAAACGCCAATGATGGATCATCACTAGATAAACCACCAATTGAGCCAGTTAATAATCCTCCTTGTGCAGCTTCTAACAATTTTTCTGGATCAATTGATGTAATGTTTAACCCAGTCAATACATTAGGAATCACAGTGGAAAGGTTGTCATTGGACTCGCCGAAAATATTAAAAATCGTTGAAATTACCGTTGGAATGAGACTTTCTAAACCATTTACTAATGAGGGGTCTGTAATATCAGAAATAGTATTGACTAAGTCTTGACTATTTGCCGTTGGTGAAATTACTAACGAAGCTGCAAAAACTAAAAAGGTGAAAGCGGTTAAAAATTGACTAAGTTTCATTGAATTCTGTGTTGATGAAGTATAAAGTATTGAAAATATTTTCATATTTATATCTGAATGAAAATTCTTATCTTCTTAAGTGTGAAGTTTTAACCATGTGAGTTTGAATTAGTTAATTCTTGAATAAGAAATTATTCACTTATCGAGCTTAATTTCTCAACCAATGACGATATCAACGTGTAGTACTCGTAGAATCTTTTGAGCCAAGAATTGTTTGTCGACTCATGAGCAAATGGTACGGAAATTTTCAATTAATAGATACGAAAATATTATAAATGTGATCTCATGTACCTTAAGTTTGATATCAAACGATAATAGGTTAGAAAATATACCAAAATGAGAAAATAATGGACCTCACTTATCTTGTGGGGCTTGAACGTCTATTATCTCAAAACTTCCATTCTTTAATATAAATCGAACTCTTTGAAACGTGGTAATTGTTTGCCCCTATCTCAAATCTATATTATTATTGTAGTTATTATTTTGCGAGATCTATAATATATTTTGAAAGAATAGTATGATAAAAAAATTGTTCGATTCGAGATGACACAATGCTACGGCTATCGTAATATGAGTTAGTGACCCATAATCGCCATATCTGATATGCTTATCAATATAGGGTACACCACTTGATATCATTTTCAATTACATTCTTTTCTTATATGACGGAACTGGTATAACTTGTTCTCATAGATTTTGTTCAGTGAGCCATTTCTATACACGCCGTTCCACATTGAGTCTAGTACCATGTAAAAATTCTAGTTTTTAATCACTGATAATGTTCCAAAAGACCTCCAATGTTAATTCTTAGCGCTTTGACCAATTTGTGAACAACGTATATATCGACTCAAGATAAATGTTAAAGTTGTGAACAAGCCTTTAGAACATTGGCAAATTAGAGCAAAAGATCAAAACGACTCAACAATGGTAAAGAGGTTCAATGTAGAATGTTCTTAAGATATTTTATATTTGACATTGGCTTTTCCACAAGTGAACCATTGAACATTTTGTGTTATGCCTACATTTGTCTAAAATTTGCCTCAGGCTGCCACATTTATGAGAATAATTTTGGATAATCACTTGCCATGCACCGTGATATGAATCAATTCTGTGTGCAGTTCATTAACCTGCAATTACAATTCCAAAGAATCTAACTCTGTGTATATTTGAACCCTCTCGCAGTATGTCATAGATAATAATATGCCTGAGCCGATCAATTTCACCAAAAAATTGGTCTTAATCAGATGCTGTTTGTTCCTATTAACCAACATCACGTTCTATGTTAGTGATGGTCGTCAGTCATACAGATACGTCGACGATTTTCAGTTGATCATTCGTCAGCCAGGTCAATCTACATAAGCAAGATATGAAATATTGGAAAAGTAGATTAGCAATACATCCAATTTGTTAGCTAGAATGAAGCAAATCGAAGAAACAATTGTCATAGATACCTCCCAGTACTATATGATTATATATTCAAAAAAATAAGTCAAATTTCCTTTATGGTTAGATATTCAACCTCCGACGTTATTGTCTCATCCTCAGAGGAGGAATCATAGTCTGTATTTGTAACAGTTGTATTGTCATTAGGATACCAATATTTCTCAAATGAATACTGTATCAAGATTTTGATCATGTCCCAATGTTTAAAGTCGGGCCATAATTTATTTGTAAACACAATCTTGCATCTTGGCGACACTGCCTGCCATAGTAAAAAATCCGAAAGTCTATAAGTCCCCAGTGTTCTCACTAACAAATCCAAAGGATATTCTTTAGTATATAAATTATCATCAATTGCTTGTTCGTTTATTATTTGATCTGGATTTATTATTGATTTCTCAACTATGCATTTAATCGAATGGGTCATTTCGTCTCTTGAAGTATACGGAAAGCACACATTTAATACTGCTCTAGTATTATTTTTTGTAATTTCTTCAGTTTCCTTCAATACCTCCAACACATCCAAGGGCAACAACTCTAGATTCCCCAATATTTTTATCCGCACTCCGTATTCTTCACATAGAAACCCATGCTGGTTGATCTGATTGAATTTGGATTTTGCTAGGTCCATTAACCATTTGACTTCGTATGAGGATCGTTTGAAGTTCTCGATGGAAAATGCATATACCGTAGCACACTTGACTCCTGATTCGTATAATAGTTCAAGGATGTTTGCCATGGTTTCAAATCCTAGATTGTGGCCTTCTTTGATTTCAATCTTGTGATTTTTGGCATACCTTCTGTTCCCATCCATGATAATCCCTACATGTTGAGGTACTGAGCCAGTCAGTATTATCCTGCCAAACATTTTCTTTCCAGTCGTTAGCAACTGCTTATATCCTGGGAACGTAGAAACCCAATCTGACATAGTATAAGTGAAATGTGTAAAAAGTATTAGTTGTCAAGTTGAAAAACCAAGATGTTTTTTTCGTTAATCAAATTTAATGCAACTTGAAAAAATGAAGCATGAAATATGTTATATGGTTTATGAACGTTAGAGCTAAAACTATATTGAGCCTGAGCGGTGGATTTATGAAGAAATTGGCTTTTGCTTGTCTATTCCACCGATGGAAGTGTTAGTTTCGAGTGCAATATTGTCAAAATTTACAATATCACCTTGTTAAGCTCAATACAGAGATCATCACCTAATACCTTGTCAATCAAGTAACAATACTCACCGCTTTTTCATCTCAGTTGCAGGTGTTGTACATTTGTGGTTCTGATTATTAATTATTTGCAGCAATTGATACCTCCTGCATATTTTTCTCGATAAATTTCTCATCTCATCTAGTAAATATCCATTACTAATTTAACAATGTCCCAAGAACATTCAATGTCTCATGAACATTTAGATAACGAAGAGCACGAAGATCAAGAAGAATACATAAACCTCGATGAGGTTCAAGAAGAAATTATAGACGATAATAGACAACCAATCGACGATGAAGACGGAGATGAGGACATGGACCATGAGACTTTGGAAATCGACATGTCAAATAATTCATGGACATACTTTGACCAACATAAAGATTCAATATTCACAATCTTCAAACATCCAAAATTGCCGATGGTTTTCAGTGGTGGAGGTGACAACACTGGGTACTTATGGACCACTCATACTCAACCACCTAAATTTGTGACTGAGATTGAAAACCACAAGGAATCAATCATATCGGGTGGATTCACCAGTGATGGGAAATATTTGATTACAGCAGATATGAACGGGTGTTTACAAGTGTTTAAAGCACAGAAGGGAGGTGAGAAATGGGTCAAGTTTGGTGATTTGGACGAAGTGGAGGAAATCACATTTGTCACCGTACACCCTTCGCAACCATATTTTGCATTTGGCTCAACTGATGGGTCTATATGGGTTTATCAGATTGACGAGGCTTCAAAACTGTTGGTACAAATAATGTCTGGGTTCTCCCACACACTAGAATGTAACGCAGGTGAGTTTTTGTCAAGCCTGGACGAAAACAATATATCGTTAATTACCGTCTCTGAAGATGGTACCGTTGTGAACTGGAATTGCTTCACAGGACAACCAAATTATAAACTACAACCACACGATGATTTCAAAGGGGTGGAGACACCTTGGGTTACATTAAAGCAACATGAAAATTTAATTGCAATAGGTGGTAGAGATGGTCAATTGTCAATTATAAACAACGATAATGGTAAAATAGTTGTATCTTTGAAAACATTGGAGAATGTCGATGATTTGGCTGAATTATCAATCGAGGCTTTAAGTTGGTGTAAAAATAAAAATATCAATTTATTAGCCGTGGGTTTAGTGAGTGGAAATATACTATTATTCGACACTTTACAATGGAGAGTAAGGAAGAATTTGAAAGTCGACGATGCAATCACAAAATTGGACTTTATCAACGACACTCCAATCTTGGTTGGTTCAAGCATGAATGGAAAGATATATAAATGGGATGCAAGAACAGGTGAGGAGCTCTTTGCCGGTGTAGGTCACAACATGGGTGTTTTAGACTTTGCCATCTTGGAAAATGGTAAGAAATTGGTGACTGCTGGTGATGAAGGTGTTTCATTAGTATTTGTAGATGAATAAATGCTACCAAATCAAACACGTCTCGTATTTTATTTTTTATTTTTACTTTTTCATTTCACTAATCGAACTACTATTAACAAATGAATACGTTTCAGGATGATTCTATTAATAAAGAATCAAAAAAACCATCTGAATCAGATATGATCTACTACTACCAGCGTCTACTTCCGTTTAGATATATATTTCAATGGTTGTCGCATTCGCCAAAGCCAACAAAGGACTTTACAATGAGAGAGTTCGCGTACGAATACAGATCAGGTGCATACCAAAGATACAATTCATTTTCCTCATTGGAAGAATTCAAAAAATCTGTTATTTCCGCTAATCCAACTAGGTTTGAAATAGGTGCGGTGTATAAAGTCAATCCGAAAGAGCGTAAAAACCTTCCGAAACAAGCCTTGAAACCAGTTAGTAAAGAATTGGTGTTTGATATAGATTTGACCGATTATGATGATATAAGAACATGTTGTCAGGGAACAGATATATGTTGTAAGTGTTGGAAATTCATACAAGTGGGGTCCAAGATCATTGAAGCTGCATTAAGACAAGATTTTGGTTTTAAACATTTGGTTTGGGTGTTTTCAGGTAGAAGAGGTGCTCATTGTTGGATAAGTGATGAGCGAGCTAGAAATTTGGATGAAGGTGTTAGAAGAAGTATCGTCGAGTATCTTGATATACTAGGTAAGAATTCCACGAAGAAAATGATAAAAAAGCCATACCATCCCCATATAGAACGATCATTTGAAATATTGAAAAATGAATTCAACAATATCATACTAAAAGATCAAGATCCGTGGTTGACTCAATCAGATATGCCTTTGGATTCGAAAAATTGGAAGTGTGTAGACGAAATGTTGGCCTTCATATCGAACAAACAATTACAACAAGAGCTTAGAAGTAAATGGCAAAACGATCCACATTCAACGTCAATAGATAAGTGGGAGGATATAAATACCAAAGCCTCCAAAGTGTTGAAATCAAAACAAGAAGTTTCCTATTTGAACGATGCAAAGAAGGATATAATCATATACTTTATGTACCCTAGATTGGATATTGAAGTCTCAAGACAAATCATTCACTTGTTGAAATCACCATTTTGTATACATCCAGGGACAGGAAATGTGTGTGTGCCCTTTGACCCTAGCAAGAACATAAGTGGGAACAAGCAAGATGACGATTACGGATTCAATCCCTTGACGTCGCCAAATTTAAGAAACTTGCAGAATGAGTTGGAGATTTTCGACACTAAACAAGAAAAGAATGAATTGCATGATTGGGAGAAAACTAGTTTGAAACCGTATGTAGAATATTTCAGTCTATTTGTCAATGATTTGATCAAAGAAGAATTAAAGAAAAGACAAAGAGATGATAATGACCTAACTTTTTAATATAAACTTCTATAAATGATCTAGTATTACCTTTATCAGGTGTAAATGAGTTTTTATGTGATTCTATTTTATGTCATTGGACATTGTAAGTGTTTCCCTTCCAATTTGGCTTCTTCTAAAGAACCACTATTGTTTTTAATTATTAATGTCTCTGTAACGCCTTCGGCATTACTTTCCTCGTCGTGATGCCACTCTATGTATTGTAGTTTCTCATTATATTTGATCGATCCCGACGTCAAATATATATCGCCGTAATCCAAAAACGGAAAATGCCATTTTGGAACAAATATTATACTAGGATGCGACATTTCCCCAATATTTATTTGTAATGAATACTTGACTGATTTCATGTCAAATTCTTGTGCTAATATTGAACCAGAACTAGATATCAAATATGGTCGAACAACTGCACTAATTGCTCTAACACCATCAGGAGATGGGAAACAATTTCTATTTTGTTTGAAATTCACATTTGAACTAGTTGATGAGATAATTGAGGAACAATCAGAATCATAATCTGTACTTTCCAACGATTTGGAGCTGTTTCTTGAAGCGGATGAGCTAGATTGACTCATTTTGGTGGCTTTCCTAATCAAATTTGCAGATTTATTCATTTCCTCGTTGAAGATTAAATTTCGATCGTCTGGAGACCAGAATGAGAAATCTTCATTATTCCAATTGTCACCCCACTTATGATTATTAGCTGAATTGTAACACCAAAACGTATGCGACATATTAGCTCCTTCCAATGCATTTATTAACGCGTCTAAGGCGGCTGTTTGAGAAATGTATTTCCCATTTCTATAAGATCTCTTATCATCCATGTCAAACGGCATACCTGTTTCTGACATCAATATTGGAATTTCACCAAGGTACTCATTGCATTCCCTTCTCATTTCAACAAATTGGTTCTTTATACAATTCCGTATAGCACGCTCACCGAAAACTATACCCAATACAGGATTTAAATACTTGCACCTCATAATACCTAAGGTGTCCACATTGTATTTTGTATTCCAGCTTTTGAACATGATAGATAATCCATCGTAGTAATGCGGGCAATAAACCGTTTTGTCGTCAACTATTTTTCTAGAATCCCTTCTTATATTTGGAGGTAGTTCCAAAACAGGAGCAGAAAGTAAAATAAAACAAGTCGGATTAATTGATCTAACAACGTTCTTAAACTTCACAAAATGTTCCACGAAATTGCTATTGATGAAGTACTCGATGTCAATTGTTTTAGGAACCGGACCGGTGAAATTTTTGTAGAATTTCGAATCGCTGAAAAAGTTAGCCTCTTTCAATTGACACTTGGATGATACTTCTAATCTCTGTTCTTGGGTTAGATTTGGTAAGTTATATAATCTCATCTTATCGTTCCATGTCCAAACTCCTTCATTTGCAAAAATACAGGTACCCAAATTCCAATTACCGCTCCTTTTGAAACCGTATCTAGCGTCGACTTTCTTAGCTTCTTCAGGTATAAGCCACGCTTTTACACCTTTGGGGTCCACAATTTTGGTACCGTATTTTCTAGGACCGGTGACTGCAATTCTATACTCGTCAACTTCAACAGTGAAGCCCATACCCAACTTCATGGTTTCAAATGCCGTTGGTGTTGTACCTACACGCAATTGTTGAAAATCGGGCAAGACACTTAAATCGGGGTGACCAATGAGTCCACAATTGGGTTCATTCATTGACTCAAAGCCTAAAATAGTTCCATTCTTGATCAAATTTGGTAATTTTTCATTAATTGTTTTCCACAATATCTCAACCGATGCTAAAAATTTGTTTTGTAAGAACTCTTGAATGTTTTCTCCATTTATCAACAAATTTGGAAAGTAGTTGTTTCCACCATAGAACAAGGTGAACATGACCAACGAGGCTAACCGTTTGTAATTGGATGTCCATAACATTTTATGGTAAGTGTCTGTTGAATCATGAAACCGGGGATCATTATGTAATATAGCAGCTTCGGTTTTCAAGAAATTCTTTGGTTCTAAACCAGCAGCATAAAAAGTCCACATTGGAGAACCACTACCACCACTGAATCTTGACCAAACATCTTGATGAAATTCTAGAAATACATAAAGCCCTCCAACTTCACCAATGATTTTCAACATTTCAATTGTATAATTTATAAAATCGTTGTCATACACACCTGGACCTTTATGTTCAATAGCTTCCCAAGTAACTAAATATCGAATGACATTATAACCCCAACTTTTGATTCTTGTTAAATGATCTCTAGCTTCTTCTAATGGGAAAGGTCTTCCAATAAATGATACGTTATCTCCATCGAAGAAAATATCATTTGGATCAGAAGAGTCACCTCCATAAGTGGGTAAGTAAGGTTTTGCAGGTAGTTTCATTTGCGCATCTACATTTATACCTTTCAAAAGGATCCTTCTTTTCGTTTCTGAGTTGATGAAATGTTCACCATCAGTTTCCAAAGGTACGCATTCTAGTATTGTGTTTGAGTTGTTGTCTGTAGAAGGTATTGATTCTGTGGTTGAGTATTTCCGTTTCAAAGGTTTGACTCCATTAATGGATATTGAGGAGGTTGTTGAATATAAAGTTAGTCTGTCATGTATAGCTTCTCTTGCATACTTTGCAGATTTCATAGTTTCATGGATGTTATACATGGGGAATGCATTGATTATATATGTTGGGGTTATGAAACTTAGTGAATGGTTGTAAAAAATATAGAAAAATTTGAAACGTTTATAATTAATTTATTTAATAAGCAATCTTAGTTCCTGTCTTTCCTAAACGAGACATTGACTTCATGACAATGGAATGTAAATGCGTCCAACGTATGATGAAACCAATCATTCTGATTTACTTTTGACTAGACATTGATATTGTTTGCAAATACATACGAGTTAATGCTGTCATTATTTTCATGCTTTGCCACTGTGAATCATCCCCACATAATTATCCCCTCATGCCTATCGTTCCCCCCACGACTATAAATTTAGTCACACGATTTCAATACCAATTAGTACCAGTATTGAAGTTTTTAAAGCCCCTAAAGAATTTTACTATTATATCATTTCAAAAGAGAAACATGATGGCGGAAACTATCAATTTTTCAACTTCTCCACAAATGTAAAAGATTTCAGATTTGATCGGCTATATATTTAATCCTCATAAATTTCATTACTCTATAAAATTCTATAATTTACGCTTAACACTCAATCTCCAATTGTTCAGAGTTTGTTGTTGATTTACTTTCTTAGTACCACTTCTATCGAACAATGGTTGTATTTTCTGATTCTTCTGATCCGTCAATTTAAAATATTTTGGCGCTAATTCATATAACCACTTAGACTCTACCACGGTACAACAATGCATATACTCCTTGGTTGTAAGCAACAACGAATGGTATATCAAATACTGAGGAGATTTTCCAAACAAACTAGAAGATGGATGTAAATACACTTGTGTTTCTTCTGTATTGATTGTCTTGTAACTATTTTCCCCTTGACTATCTCTCTTTGATGCGTTTTTGAAGTATCCACTACATAATGTTTTTCTAATGAGGTTGATGTTTCCACCACAAGATTCAATTGAGTATTTATACCTACTCATTAAAGTAATCAATTGTTTTCTAACATCTAAAGCTTTTCTCATACTTCTTTCCTGAATGAAATTGTCTCTACACCAATTAGGGTTTCTTTGGTTGTCTATCCATCTTTGATAAACATTTAGCAAAGTTAAATGATCTCCAAAAGAGTTGTTGAATTTGGCCTTGGATTGATCTGCTAATTGTTGTTTATCCTTTGGGCGGTAAAATATCGTTTGTACGGATAGCATTGCTACTATTGATAATATTTCATTAGAACAACCAAATTCAACTGACTTAATTAATGTTTTAGCTAATGCTGGTTCCATTGGAAAATTCGCCATTTGCTTACCAAGTGGCGTCAAATTTCCTTCATCGTCTAAAGCATCTAGAATGTATAAATCTTGCAACGCGTTCAATAGTGTATTAGCCGAGGGCGGGTCCATGAATTCGAAATTGGTCACGTCGTTTATGCCCATTGCTTTCAACATTAATATTGTGTGGGATAAATTTTGTCGTTGTATTTCCGGTATTGTATTGGGTAGCATTTGGGTTTGAAATGCCTTTTCAGTGTATAATCTATAACATTTGCCAGGACCAGTTCTACCGGCCCTACCGCTTCTTTGATTAGCTTGTGCTTGACTTATGGGACTGACTTTCAAAGTGTCCATACCCAAGTTCGCGTCGTAAGCATTCAATTTCACATATCCCGGGTCTATGACATAAAATATTCCATCAATTGTGATTGAGGTCTCAGCTATATTGGTTGCTAAAATACATTTTCTAGATCCTTTTGGCGTTGGTTCAAATATTTTACTCTGTACTTCTGACGGTAGTGATGAATATACTGGAAGAATTATCAAGTCGGAAGCTATGTTTTTTAAACTTTTCATTCGTTCTGCGACTATCTCACAGCTAGTATCGATTTCTTCTTGTCCAGTTAGAAATACAAGGATGTCACCCTCGGGCTCTGATAAATGTATTTGAAAGATCGAATCTAATGCAGCTGCTAAATAGTCCATTTCTGGTTGTTTCGTGTATAATATTTCGACAGGATATGTTCTTCCTGGAATTTTCATGATCGGACAATTGTTAAAGAATTTTGAAAACTTATCGGAATCTAAAGTAGCAGAGGTAACAATTACTTTTAGTTCAGGATTATTCAGTGCCGCTTTTTTCAACAATGCGAATAGGACATCGGTTGCGATTGTTCTTTCGTGAGCTTCATCTAACATAATCACCGAGTACTTTGACATTGAAGGGTCATTTAAAGCCTCCCTTTCCAACATACCATCGGTTAGATATTTAATTTTAGTTTGGGGAGATGTAGTGTCGTCGAATCTAACGTTATAACCCACGATGTCACCAACTTTGCACCCGACTTCCTCTGCAACTCTTTTAGCAACCGAGGTGGCAGCAACTCTTCTTGGCTGCGTACACCCAATAATCTTGTTGTTATTCATTTTCTCCTCATACATGTATTGAACAATTTGAGTGGTTTTACCAGACCCTGTCTCACCAACAATCACTACAAATTGGTTTTCCTTGATTATTTTCACTAACTCCAGTCTCATAGAGTATACAGGTAAAGATTTACGCTGTTGGTCAAGTGGTTTAGTGTCTTTTTTCCCATAAGATATGTTTTTCTTTGAGTTCTCGTAAACAGGTGCATGATTTTCCTTTCTTGATTCTCGATACTCTTTTGCAAATTGTGAGCCATTGAGTGCTATTTTTTCTAAAGACGTTGGGTCATTTTCAGCGCTTTTTTCCAATCTTGGAAGTTCAATTTTGATGTCCATGCCTTTTAGAAATACGGGTTTGATAATTTTTTGTTCAATCTCTGCACTTTCCATCTCCTCTTCCTCTTCTTCATTATCTTCTTCTGAAGAGATTGTATTAATATTTGCCCCTGCTGCTTGCAACTGTCTCATTTCCCATCGTTCTGGTGAAGTTAATTTCCGTTTTTTGTTCACTTTCTCAAACGACCGACCTCTAGTTTCAGCCTCCTCCTCTCCTGTACTTTGATTGATGTTTCTCATAGATAGTGATATTTTCAATCTCGGTCGGTCCACGATATTAACAAGCTTACAATACACCTCTTGATTCCTTTTTAATAAATCATGGGGAGAATTTATCCTTGCTCCGGTCTTTGATATTTGAGATATATGACATAAACCAGAATAATCTCCAAACCTCACAAACACTCCGTAATTCATCACTTCTGTGACATATCCATGTACAATTTCTCCTATCTCCAATTTTACCTCATTCAATACTTGATAAATATCATTTATGAATTGGTTCGAGAACTCTCCATTTTGCTCAATTGAAGACTTGAATTTGTGAAAGGATTTATTTTGCTTATACAAGTTTTCGACGAAATGGGAGATCAACTCTATTTCATCATCTGATACTTGGAGATGATGTTTGATAATTTGGTCCATTTTGAAAATCTACACGATTTTGAACCGATTTGGATTTTTTTTTTGCCCACCTCAACAAATTGCCATCCAAGCCAGAATGTCTAGAGAAGACCCAATTAAAGCAGAGAAGGATTTTTCAGCCACATTAGACGAACAGTTTCCCTTGATTGATAAAATACCTGACTATAAACAAAAGTTGGATAAGTACTTACTTTTGGAGAAACAAACAAGACAATCGTCCGATTTAGCGTCTTCCAAACGAGTCTTGGAGAAGATAGTATCAACTTTGATAGAAAATAATGATTGGGAATACTTGAATGATTTGATAACTTTGTTATCTAAGAAGCATGGACAATTGAAGTCTTCAATTCAATACCTTATACAATTGGTAATTGACAGTTTGCCAAAGATTGACGATATCAATTTGAAAATTAAACTTATTGAAACTATAAGAACAGTCACGGATAAAAAGATCTTTGTAGAGGTCGAGAGAGCTCATGTTTCAAAAGAATTGGCTGAGATATATTTACACAAATTCAACGATTTGGATAAAGCAGTGGAGATATTATGTGATTTACAAGTTGAAACTTATTCATTGATGCCATTCCAAGAAAAGATCGAATATATTTTAGAACAGATTCAATTGACATTACAAAAAGGTGATTACAACCAAGCCAAGATTTTGTCAAGAAAGATTTTACTTAAAAGTTTGAAAGGATTCGAAAAGGCAGATTCATATAAATCAACTTATCTCAAATTTTTAATTGACATCAACACTTTTGAGTACGATTATATTGAAATTGTGAAAAACTACTTATTATTACTCGACATCTCATCAATTGAAGCATCAGAAGAATATTATAATTATTTGATACTGGTGATATATTATATAATATTATCACCATTTGACCCACATCAAAATGATTTGATTTCCAAAATCAAATTAAATTCAAAATTCAATAAAGTTGACTCAAAAATTTTGAACTTGTTGAGTATTTTCACCACTGACGAATTAATTCATTGGTCAAATATTGAATCAATCTATAAAAGTTATTTTGAAAAATCCCTGATATTTAAGGATGAAAAGAATTACAAAAACTTACAAAAGAGAATTATTGAACACAATCTAAGAGTGATTAATAAATTTTACCAAGTAATCAAATTGGAAAGATTAAGTTATCTTCTTCAATTATCATTAGAAGAATCGGAGCAGTATGTTAGTGAATTGGTCAATAAAGGTATGATTGTGGCTAAGATCAATAGACCTCAAGGCATAGTTAAGTTTAACAAGACTAAACACATCGAAGGAAGTGATCCTAGAACAAGTGATAATCAAATAAATGGTGTATTGAATGACTGGTGTTACGACATGGACAATTTGTTGGAAGAAATCGACTCCATTGGTCATTTGATAAACAAAGAGGAAATGATGTATGGAATTAAACAAAAAGTTTGAATACGGCTTATGTAATAGATTATGTAATTACTAGTACTCTGCGTGTTTTGTTTTCTTTATGAAGAAAAATTTAGTGAAAACATTCACCTATTGAATAAACCTTTCCATTGTGGATGCTAAATAACCTTAACAGTCTCAAAATACTACAATCAAGAACTGCCTATATGTCCACATCATCAACGCCTAGACCTATAGTTATTTCAGGACCTTCTGGAACTGGAAAATCAACCTTATTAAAGAAATTGTTTGCAGAATATCCAAACAAATTTGGATTCTCCGTGTCAAACACCACTAGAATGCCAAGAGAAGGAGAGGTCGATGGAAAAGATTACAATTTTTCCACCGTTGATCAATTCAAACAATTGATTGATGAAAAAAAATTCATAGAGTGGGCTCAATTCTCTGGGAATTACTATGGAACAACAATAAAAGCAGTTAAGGACGTTGCTGATTCTGGATTGATTTGTTTGTTGGACATAGATATGCAAGGAGTGAAGTCTGTTAAGAACACCGATTTGAATGCTAAATACTTGTTTATAAGTCCTCCATCAATTGAAGAATTGAGAAAACGATTGAGTGGAAGAGGTACCGAAACAGATGAAAGTTTGGAAAAGAGAATAAATGCTGCAAGTGCTGAAATGGAGTATTCTAAATTGCCAGGGTCACATGATAAGATCATAGTCAATGATGATTTGGATAAAGCATACATTGAATTTAAAAAATTTATATTAGAAGAATAAAAATACTTACAGTTGATTTTTTTTCCACTCATAACTCAAATCTCTTATCAAACTCCATTTTTAGCATAATATATTCATACACAATGTCAGGCCTCCCATCCTCAATAAGCTTTGGCGAAGAGTAAGTATTAAACACAGTATTTTTAAGATTCAACAACTAACTTCTGTAACTAGAGAACCAACACTTACGCAAAAAATATGGGAAAAATCGAAAGAACAACCTTTAGTACCTTTGGGATCATTAGCAACGGCCGGAGCAGTAATCTTAGCTGCTAAATCAATGAAAAGGGGGGAAAAATTGAAAACCCAAAAATATTTCAGATACAGAATCGCCTTCCAAAGTTTGACCTTGATTGCCTTGGTTGGTGGTGGTTTATACCTTGGAAGAGAGACAAATGAAGAACATAAGAAGACCAAGGAAGAACTCATCAAAGAAAAAGCAAAACAAAGAGAAAGATTATGGATAGAGGAGTTGGAAAGAAGGGATGCTATTATTCAACAAAGAAAGAAAAGATTGGAGGACAGTCAGGCAGAGTTAAGAGAATTAGCAAAACAAGGATTTGCTGATGAAAATGCAATTGAGAAAACTAGCTCTGAATCAAAATGAAGTTGAATATATTCAATGTATATAGTTTATTCCAAATTTAATGTTTGTACGAATTAGATCTATGATTTGCTTGCAAGTGTTGATGGTACTTTTGTCCATTATATTTCTCACGCTCCATCTTTGACATCATTGGAAACGACGGTATCATTATTTGATTCCTCTGTAAGTGTTGATTGAACATTAATAACCTGTTATTTGCTGACATTTGCTTAGTTATATGATACGGAATCTGAATTTTTTTGCAGACTAAATGAGTTTGAAAAACGTGACCGCACTTTAAAGTCCGTGACTTTCTATTTCATAGGTATTAATTTATTTATTCATCAGCGTTGCTCAATTTATACAACTTTATATAATCCACGTCTAAGTCATTCATCATTTCTATTATACCATGATTGCCCACATGCTCATTGTCTTTGTTCTCTTTCTGATTTGGTAACTTGTTAGGAGCTTCGCTATATAAAGCTTTAATAGAACTTTCAATTTTTAATAAACCTTCCCAAGCCACCAAATCGGAGTAATTTATCAACAAGTAGGGAGAAAAATCAGAATACCATCTATGATTCCACACTAATAACTTCACAATACTTTCCAATATTTTATCATTTAGCTGATTCATCAATTTCGAATAATTTTGGATGAAGTTGGAGGATGTGGTATTCAAGTTAGTTGAGGAATTGTTCAAACTATTCTTGGTCAACAATTTTGTCTTCTCCATTAGATAATATTTCATCATTTCTCTTTGCGATTTAGCTGAGAACCTCCCACTTAAGGCATTTGCAAATGCAACTGACCCTTCTTTGAAATGTTTCAACCTATAAGCAATTGAACCGAGAATTTCCCATTCTAATGTTGATTTTTTATATTCCATTTGTTGAGCTTGGAAATGTAATGATTCTGCTTGCCACATCGTGTATGTTCTCAAATCTTCATAAAGCAACATAAACAAATTATCCAACCATCTTTCACATAATCTTTTCTTTCTAAACTCATCTTCATAGTTTTTTGCATCAATTTGATCTTCAGACCCTTTATTATCCGGTGATTTTATTCCTGTAGTTGACGAAACATCGTCATTGTTATTAACAGTTAATGTTGAAGATGTAGAATTCTTTCTTCCATGACCATTGGAATGTTTATCCTTTCTATATTCTTCTTCCATGACGAAAACTTTTGCTCTGTATTTCAATAAAGACTCCCATCCAGTTTTTACAACTATATCAGTCAACAAATCGTATGCTTTTGCAAATGTGGATTTCAAATTTGTTGCTGGTAAACTTGCCAATTGAGGGTCCAAATTTTTCTGTTCGTAACTGATCTCATTACTTTGTAGATTTGAAACTTCATCCAATGTCACATCCAATGGAGATGGTAAATGCAAATCTTCATTTGATTTAATAGGCACCACTCTTTTTAACTGATATTTTTCCTTATGACTATTCATTGGACAGGAATTCAATGTCAATAATGCATTTTCAAAATCCCCAAGTTTGGTATAGACTTTGACTAGCACCGACCAAGGTTTGAAATCTGAAGGACTCGATTTCACCGCTTGTTTTGCCAATTCTAAAGCCAATTCTGGTTTTTTCTTCTCCAAACAGAATTCAGCTTGTAAGATTAACAAATTCGAGTCTCTTCTGTCTTGTTGTATACCAAGATTCATAGTTTTAATCGCCTCAATCTCATCCTGTTTGAATAATTGTAATTTTGCAATCAAGGAGACAATTGAAGGTTCAGTTTTATATAATCGATTGAGAATTGTTAGTCCCCGTTCATAGCTTTGAGTCAATTGGATCACCTTTAAAAATCCATCGACTAAATAATTATTCACCAATGTTGGCTGGGGGAACTCAATGTTGCATCCCAACTTTGTTCCTTGGAAAAACAAAGTTTCAAAGCCAATCAAAAAATTGTTTAATAACTCCTTTGATGCAATACCGTTATTGAATGGATTTATTTTTCTCACTTCGACTAATCCACCGATCTTGTTAAAACTTTCGTCTATGCCTTCATCATTCTCCAACACGGCTCGTATGATAGATGTAATAAATGTTTCTTGCCATAATTTATCCAATTCATTAGAGGAAAGTTTATCCAATTGTAATACTTTCCCATCTTGATTAACTATTTGGATTTCGAATTTTCCAGGGATATGAACAGTGACTCGCATGTCGACTTTAGAAAACGCATTAAATGAACAATAAGTCAATTGGGGCACTTTCCAATGTTTCTTTTCTCCGAACCAATATTGTGACTTTGCCGTCATCAAGTTGGCTAAACTTTGTAAGTGAGCAGCAATTGATGCAGTATTTGATGTATCGACCCCAGTGAAATATAAGAAAGTACTAATTTCATTCTTGGAGCTGATGGAGATTTTCTGAATGTTGCATAGATCAGGTGGACCCAAATCAGTAAATTGGGGCAATCTTGCTGTCCTTTCCACTATGCATTGGCCAGGAAACTCTTCTTTGACTTCTGGAATTGATGCTAATAATGGGGCTAACATTAGAAATCGTGTTCAACTTTATTAATTTTTTTCGTAACAATTTTTTTAATAACAAAGCCTTCATAATAATTTATTAACTACTATAAACCTACGAACTTAGTTTTTATCTTCTTCTTTTGTTGTTGTTGTTGGAGCTGAAGCTGTTCCTTCTGCAGCTGCTTGTCTAACTCTTCTTCCTCTGGCTCATCGTAGATGTCATCCCAGTCTCTAGCAGTTAAACAATACTTCTCAGGTGGAAGATTTAATCCCCATTTTGGTATAATCGTTGGTAACGGTTTTGAATTTCTCTCTTGAGCTAATTCCAACATTAGTTCCTTAGGAGGCACTGGTTTGAATTGATAATTGTTTCTCGCAGCTATGGCTAACCTTATATCATCGGTGTTTATACTGGTGTTGGTATTAGTATTCAAATTTGTATTAGTATTGATGGGTTTAGTATGGTCGTTATACACTAATGCATCTTTCAATATTGACTTTGTGTACCTATGAGCGAAATCCATCAATTGCAATGGCACATGGTCTTGATAATTCTGAATACCCTGGGTAGCAAAAATTAAATGTAACAATCGAACATCTCTCGGTACAATTTTTTCCTTTTTATCAGTCAACGGTTGTTGTAGGTCCATATCTGATTTGACATCCCCTTCATTCAGTTTGCTCGACCCATTCGACACCTGGTCGTTTTGGTAACTAGTCATGATGCAATTTTGTTTTGGTAGTTTTTTTCTGTCAGTATAAAACTTGATATATAACTCAGAATGACAATTGAGGAAAATGAACAAGTTATAGAACAATTGGATAGTATGAAGGTCGAGGCTCCTCAAGGTGATTACAATTTGATTAACCCATTTGCTTATTTGAATCCTGAGCAAGATCAATCTCAAAAAGCATTATTGATATTAAATCAAGAGATTAATGTGGATCTCGAATTGATATGGAATCATTGTCAATTGAGATTATGTGCAGATGCGGGGGCCAATCGATTATACAACTATTTCACGAGTGACGAAGAGAGAGAAAAGTATATTCCAGATTACATAGTTGGAGATTTCGACTCTATTGATGATGAAGTCAAACTGTATTACTCAAAGCTTGGATCGGTGATAATCGCTCAATCGGATCAATACTCAAATGATTTTATGAAATGCATATATGCAATCCAACTAAATTATCAGTTGCTTCATCAACCATGGCCAAATATAGATTCAAGAAGAGGATTACAAGATCTATGGGAATCAATTGAGTCGCAACATAAAATGGAAGTGAAGGTGTTTGTCTTAAATGCAATAGGAGGAAGATTCGACCAAACCATCCAATCCATAAATCAATTGTATATACTTCAAAAATCGAATCCAAATCTTACCATTTCATTTATCACCAAAAACGATATTGTATTCTTATTACACAAAGGTGATAATTATGTGACGTATCCGTCTAAACTGGTATTTAACAAGAGTATCCAACCTACATGTGGCCTACTACCCTTGAGTGATAAACCCATTGTGTTGAATACTTGGGGTTTGAAATATGACGTGAGAAATTGGTATACCAGAATGACTGGCCAAGTCAGTTCATCGAATCGAATTAGTGGTGACCATGGATTCATTGTAAATGCCTCAGATAATATTGTCATGAATATAGAAATCGATCCGTGATGATCTTAGATTGAGTTCATGAGGTAATTACAACCTATATCCACTGATTTATGAGGTAATCACAGCTTATAGTCACCAATTAATGAGGTACTTACGGCCTTTATTCATTAATTGTACTTTACCAATCTCAATACGATCAATTTAACAAAGAAGGAGCTCTCGAACAATCGAAAGAGCCTTTTTGAAATGGGCTAAAGCGGACCATGTATTGAAGTTTGCCTTTAAAGAGTAAGTTGATACCGGAATTTTAACCGAGAAAAACCTCATTGCAACTCAAATCACTTTTTCCATGCTCCGTCCATGAAATTTTCTCACTATGAATCAAGTGAATTCTTTTTTCATTTATAGAAGAATTGTGATTTATATTTCGTGATCGAATCAATCACGTTAATTTTATATCGATCGAGTTATCGATGGATACATATCGCATAGATACAATTTCATGAAATTGTTACTTATTTTTAATAATTTTAGTATAGAGATGAACAAGTTTGCATTTAGGCGACTTTTATTGCTATTATAGTGTATACCTCTTGTCAATTTTATTCAACTTTCTACACTTGGTAGCACATTTAATGTCGTGTTTAAAAAAAATATTGAAAAAATTTGAAACCAATTACAGAAACCACCATTGATAATGGCTGACGTCTTGAACCAGATCAATTCTGCATTGATCACAATGTATAGTAATGTGTCACAAGAAGAGAAAATGAAAGCCACGCATTTTCTTGAACAATTCCAAAAATCACAATCGGCATGGGAGGCAGTGTTTGAGGTATTGAACAATCCAGATGATTCCAATATTCAGTTAAAGATCTTTGCTTCTCAAACTTTAAGGTCGAAAATCATATATGACCTTTCTCAATTACCTCAGTCTAATCTACCCGAGTTTAAACAGAATTTATTAAATCTAGTTGAGAAATATGATCAACCAAATCAGAAATTGATCCGTACTCAACTATCAATTGCTTTATCGCATTTCGCATTAAAATATCTATCATGGAAAGATGTCATGGGTGAGATCGTTAAAACTTTGACCTCGAAACAGACTAAGTTACCTATTTTATTAGAGTTTTTGAAAATCTTACCTGAAGAATTGTCTGACGTTAAAAAGACAAATTTGACTGATGAAGAATATAATTTAAGAACACAAGAGTTGATCACGAATAATATCGAACAAATTCTACTAATCTTGAAAGAATTAACTGAGAAGAACCAGAATAAGGACTTAGTTTTATCATCTGCTATTTTAGATTGTTTGAATTCCTGGATCAAAGAGTGTCCAATTGAAAGCATACTACATATTCAATCGTTGACACTGTTGATCTTTGAAAGCTTGACCAATGAAGAGACCTTTGATAAAGCCATTGAATGCTTGGTGACAATTATCAGTGAAACGAGAGATATTGAAAATTATGAAATTATAGATGCCTTGTATCAACAGATTCTAAAACTAAATGATTTTATACAAAAAAATCAAGAAAGATTACAAGATCCAGAATGTGTGGATGGATTGACTAGATTATATGTGACATGCGGAGAGTCGTGGAATGTTTTAATAGGAAAAAACCCTAAACATTTTAAACCATTGGTTATAATGTTGTTGAATTGTTGTAAATATGACGAGGATTTGGATATTGTCAGATACACTTTCCAATTTTGGAATTTGTTAAAGCAATTGATCATCATGCCGAAATACGAAGAGGCAAGAAAGGAATTCAATGACGTGTTTGCATCTTTGATCAGTGTCATAATAAAGCATTTGACTTATCCAATCACTGACAATGACAATGATTTATTCACTGGCGATAAAGAACAAGAAGATAAATTTAAAGACTTCAGGTACGAGATGGGGGATGTCCTCAAAGATTGCTGTGCCGTAATTGGAGCCTCACAAGCTTTACAAATACCTTTTCAGCAAATTCAAACAATATTATCTAGTTCTAGTGGCCACTGGCAATATTTGGAAGCACCGCTATTTTCAATGAGAACAATGGCTCAGGCTGTTTCAACGAGAGAGAAAACAATTCTACCAACCATCATGTCATTTTTGGTGCAATTACCAGAACATCCAAAAGTAAGATACGCAGCTACGTTAGTATTGGGAAGATACACCGAATGGACAGCCAAAAATCCAGAATTTTTGGAACCTCAATTAAATTACATAACCAAAGGATTTGAAATCGCAAATGATAACAAAGAAATCATGATGGCTACTTCTCACGCATTGATGTATTTTTGTCAAGATTGCTCAAGTTTATTAGTGAATTATTTGGAACAATTGTATATGTTATACAATCAAGTCAAGTCACTGATTGATTACAGTTCCAATTACGAATTAATAGATGGATTGGCTCATGTCATCAAACAAGTTCCCGAACAAAATCAGTACGAGATGTCTGAAATGTTTTTATCGCCAAGTTTTACAAAACTAAAAGACTTGGTTTCGTCACCACCCCAAGAATCGGTAAACACAGGTATTGCTGATGAAATTGAAGTGATTAGATTATTTCTTGATGTGTTTAAAGTGAATGAGTTTGA
This sequence comes from Insectozyma corydali, assembly GCA_003706475.3. Classification (NCBI taxonomy): domain Eukaryota; kingdom Fungi; phylum Ascomycota; class Pichiomycetes; order Serinales; family Debaryomycetaceae; genus Insectozyma; species Insectozyma corydali. The sequence continues at coordinate 42,790 of PPLL03000023.1, forward strand.
CAAACCAAGTAATCCAGTCGCCACCTTGTTTATAAATAAGGTATGGCCTTTGATAACAACAATATTGACAAAATTTGGTACATCATTGAAAGTTAGTGAACGGTGTTTGAACACCTTGAAAACAGCCATGTTGAGTTTCAGTTCATATTTGAACGAAATTTTACCTTCAATTGCCAATTTATTACATCAAGGATATAAATTAACTCAGTTTGGATGTTATTTATGGGTTTCAGGAGTTGTAATAAGGGTGTTTGGAGACGAAGAGTTCAATTCTAGTAACATTGTCAATGCGGTTTATGAATTCAGTCTACAACAATGTGATTTATTTTTCAATAACATATTCAATAAGAATGAGGAAGAAATAAAACAAGTTTCCGATTTAATTGAAGACTTTTTCAGAATGATGAATGATTTGTTGATGTTTTATCCATTCCAATTAATACCCAATGTTGACCTATTACACAAAATATTGAAAGCATCAAATGTGACATTGAGCGTGATCAATGAATTCAATTCAATTATATCGTGTATTCATTTTCTTATAGATTTGGTTTCATGGGGTTTGCCCAATCCACCAATCTCATTGTTTGAAGAGAAAGATACCAGTGGTTTGAGGATAACCATTGGACAGTTTTTGATTAATAATAATCAAGGTGGAGAAATCTTGAGAGTAGTTTTGAATGGAATAATATTCAAATTCCATGAGGATGTGTTGCAAGATGCTAATGATTTGTGCATAAAGATCTTGATGGTCGTCTCGGGTAATGATGAATTGGCAATCAATTGGTTGAGAAGTATAGTAATGAATTTGCCTAATGTCAGCGAGGAAGAAGTCAATAGGTTGATACAAACAATAAGCGTGGCTATACCAAACAAGGATACGAGAAGAGTGAGGGTAAGTTTAAGAGATTTCATAAGTTGGTATAAGCGTAAAAATCTAAATAGAAGTGAATTTTAATGTATGAATCAATGTATTAATTAAGCTTGAAGAATATTAATCGTGTGATTGCACATATTGTAATTGGTAAAGTGCACTCCAACGTACAATGGGTTATCTCTATTTACTGTACCTGAAAAGCGGAAAAATTTTGCGAGATTCAAACACTTTTGATCTCCCTGTAATGCTTTAATTTTCAAATACAATTATCACAATGATAGGCATGGATTGCATTGCAATTGATATGAAGTCTATATCATTGGCTATGGATTAGTGACGATGGTGTCCATGGGTCCATCTGTTGAAGTGGGGATGACATACTAACTTAAGACGAGACACGTGAAATTTGAAAAGTGAAAAATTTTGTAATTGTATGCTCAAACAAACAAACAAACAAACAAACAAACAAACAATTAAACAAACAGACGAACAAACTGAAAATTGCAAGACCCAAAACGAGATAATGTGCGGACCCCCCACCAGCCAAATTGTTGTAGAACACCCGTAAAAGAAAAAAAGAGTCTGGCTGTTGGGTGGATCCGCCTTTAATGAATATGGCTGACGTTTGATCTGTACATAAACAATTGCATTCGAATATAAGGTAATATTAATGACTGTAAGTTGTAGTTAAAACATTAAGAACAGTTTACACATCGTAGTAATAGTAAGTGCAAATGGCAGTTGAAAGCCATACTAGTATGAGGTAACGATTGTTAGTGATTCAATGCAAATGCGTTTTTGTGTACGCAATAGTAAAAAAATAATATTACTAGAGATACGAAATGTAAATAAACAAATTTTCAATGATTGATAGTATGAGAATGTGAATCCAGAATCATTCAACAAATTCAACTATAAATACACCATCATTTCTTTCCTTTCTCTTCTTTCTTTAAAAACCATCAATCCAACTATCAGTCTTTCGCTTCTTAATTAAAATGCAATTCTCAATCATCGCTTTATTCGCTGCTGCCACCGCCGTCATTGCTGACGTTGCCACTTCAACCGTCAAAGCGGAAGTCACCGAAACTATCACTTCTTGTGGTCCAGAAAAAACCAACTGTCCTGCTTCATCATTAGCTGTTGAATCATCATCATGGGTCTCAAACAATACTGCTCCAGCTAATGTTTCCACCTACGAAGGTGCCGCTAACAAACAATACGCTGCTGGTGCTTTCGCTTTAGCTGCTGGTGCTTTATTAGCTTTATAAGCTCATTGATTTTGATAATTAATGACTTCATTAAACTAAAAAACTTGGGTAAATTTCGGTTGTATTTATGTATTCATTTAAGTAATGCTATTATAATATAAACATTTACTTATTTGATATTACTTGTCTCTATCTATCCATACTATCTATCCATACTTTTTTTTATAAGCAGATGGAAATTGCTTTAATTGAACAATGTCAACTAAAGTCATTTGAACTTTATATGAAAAATTAGGTTACCACGGGCTTCATGCAATACGCAGTGTAAACTTTTGAGCGCTACCTTTTGCAGCACATTTTTCAGAGTATCAATTATATATTAACGACTTGAAATTACATGAATACTTGAGAGTTCTATTAATTTACATATTGTGAGTTAAACCAGCTAAGTCTAAGATGAAATTGGTTTAATCAAATTATTTTGAGTTACCAAAGTAATTAATATACAATCCTACATCTCAGCAGCTAATGTATCTTTACATCAATAAGTTCAATTATCTTTATCATCGATTGATTAATACCTTGTTATTTGAAATTCATTTGTGAATTTTTATTATAAGCAGAGCTGAATGTCTGATCTCAAGGAATTCAGAAGGTGCTACTCACAATTTGCGAAAATTACTTCATGACATTTATCATTTAGTAAAAGTTATAGCACGTAATTATCACAATAGTGTAATTTGTATCTTGAAGTTGTATGCAATAGTATAACCTCGCATCATAACTCAGAATAAAAAAATCTGAACTGTATTATGTGGTATGTTATTTTGTAGAACATTGATTTAACGTCAGTGTAAATATATGCCAAAAATGCTCAAACTTAAAACTGTAACTCAACCCAAATGGCTGCTGTCCATTGGCCAACAGGGAAATCAATTACAAACAACTATACATCGATCGGTTTATAAAAACATACAGTATGTATTAGCATAAATTAAATTTGAAATATAAAAATTGGACAACGAGTAAATTTGTATCAAGCAACTCTTCATCATCTCCAGTCCTAATTTACATCATCACAACATCAAATTGGAATCAAGATATTTTTTTAATTCTTCATCTGTAAGTATTGGCTGTGGTCCATTCTTAGTCAATCTATCAATGTCATTATATTTATCATGGTCGATTTGCAACTCCTCATTTTCACCATCATCATCATAGTCTCTTTTTCTAATTTTATCAAAGTCAAATATTTGTTTGAAGATATCACTAACAGTTCCTTTTCCATTTTCAATCAACCCAGGCATTAATTCCAAAATTAACAGCACTAAACCTGATCTAACTTTGGCATTAACCAACGAAAATTCAACAACATCAAGCACAATGTTATTTTTTCTAAGCGCTAAAAATATATCATCCCAAGGTATCACTCGAGCTTCAAGAATTTTAATAGTGACATCCACTAACCCTTGTCTGACCTTTTAAATCAGTTAATGAAAATTTGATAATATCTTCCACCAGACCAGATTCCTGCAATTTTTTTAACACTTTACCCGTCAATCCTCCAGTAATTTTTTTGAAAATCTCTCTTTTGCGCAAAGATTCTAAATCCTTCGATTCATCATATTGCTTGACGTATTTGGTATTTTTCTTACTAGTTGCAAAATTAGGCACCTTTTCAATATCATAATCCCATTCACCTTCATCATAATAATTCAATTTTGTAAACAATTCCTCCTTCAAAAATTCACAGTTTGCTTGATATAAATCATACTCCACGTCGTTGCCCCTAAAGCCTCGGCTCTTCTCTTTTTCTTTTATCACAACTGACGCTACTTTTGGGTTTTCCGGTTGGAACTTTTGTAACGGTTTTTTCAGTTTGTTTACCACCCATCTTACCACCACCTAATTTACCTTTCATTCCACCCATTCCACCTAATTTCTCTTTCATTCCACCCATTCCACCAAATTTCTCTTTCAAACCAGATAACTTGTCCTTCATACCTTTACCTTGTTTGCCAGTTTCTTTTCCTTTTCCAGCAGATTTCTCAGGCTTGGTTGTTGTTTTACCACCCATTTTTCCACCACCCATTTTGCCGCCCATCATGCCTTTCAATTTACTAAGATCAATATTTTGAGCCTCAACTTCATCTTCTCTTTTACCGTTATCTCTCAATGGCTGAATTTTTCCAATTGGAGGACGTCTAGGAAAGTCAGGCTTGAAAAATTCAGGTCCTTTTGTTTTATTCTCTGGTTTTTTCCATTTGCTAAATTTACCTTTTTTACCAACATCTTTCTTCCAATCATTTGGCCTACCTTTGAAATCTGGAGATTTTGATCTGTGACCATCTTTACCTTTAAAATCTGGAGATTTTGATCTGTGTCTGTCACGAGACCTTGATCTTGATTTATCGTTGTCATCTCGTTTATGATGTGGGGATTTCGATCTGTGTCCGTCAGTTTTCTTACCGTTAGGCGATTTTGATCTGTGTCCATCAGATTCTTTGCGAGGTGGTGATTTTGATCTAACTCTATCTTTACCTTTAACATTCTTTTTGGAGTCTGCAGATCTTGATCTATCTTTGCCCCTTCCATCATGACTTGGAGATCTTGATCTACCTCTGTCCTTGTGATCCTTATGAGGGCTTCTCCCTCTACTCAAGCTTCTATGTGGGCTTTTTGTTCCTTCTCTATGATTCTTGGAACTATCTCTGCTTCTTGATCTACCTCTGCCAGAATCATGAGACCATTTACCCTTGGAATCCTTATGCTTTTCGTGATCCTTCAAGTCTTTTTCTTTAGAATCCTTGTGCTTGTCGAAATCTTTTAAACCTTTAAAACCTTTGCCTTCACGTCCCCAATTTTTCCCTTTACGGTCCCAGCCTTCGCCTTCGTGACTATTATTGCTTTTTTTGCCGCCTTTGGGATCAAAAGGAGGAGCATCCTTAGCTTTTTTTTCAACAGAATAAGCTTGGCTAACAATATTTTGAGCTTCTTGATTATCTTCAATATCTTTTTCACTATAATCAAGGGTAAAAGCAATATTTTCTTGATTGTCTTTACTCCCACGTTTATCAAGGTCTTCAGACTCTAAATCGACACCACTCAATAAAGCTTTTTTTTCAACTTCCAAGGCTTCAATCTCTTGTTCAAGATTCTCAATATCCATTTGGAGTAATTCACTTTCTTCAGTGGCATCTTCCCTTTTACCATTGACATATCCATTGCCATTGCCATTGCCATTGCTAGGAGGAGCTACTTTTCCATTAGGGTAGCCATTCTTGACTGGTGGTTGAACAGGAGCAACTGGTGGAATACCATTTTTAACTGGAACCCCATTGGCACCATTATTGTAACCATTGCCATTAGCGCCATTATTGTAGCCATTGCCATTAGCGCCATTTGTGTAACCATTACCACCAGCACCATTTGTGTAGCCATTGGCACCATTAGTGTAACCATTGGCACCATTAGTGTAACCATTGCCGTTAGCGCCATTTGTGTAACCATTACCACCATTGGTGTGGCCATTAGCACCATTTGTGTATCCATTTTTAACAGCACCATTTTTAGCACCATTTTTGACGCCATTACCCTTTCCATTAGTTGCACCATTTCCGTTAGTTGCACCATTTCCGTTAATTGCACCATTTCCGTTAGTTGCACCATTTCCGTTAGTTGCACCATTTCCGTTAGTTGCACCATTTCCGTTAGTAGCACCGTTTCCGTTTGTAGCACCGTTTTCTTTTTCTTTTGTAGTACCGTTTTCTTTAGTAGCACCGTTTTCTTTTGTAGCACCGTTTCCGTTTGTAGCACCGTTTGTAGCACCGTTTGTAGCACCGTTTGTAGCACCATTTCCATTAACTGGATAGCCATTGACAGCACCATTTTTTCCGTTGAGAACTTCGCCGTTGACGCATGGAATTTCACCTCTTTTATCATTTTTGAAGTTTGATTTAAGCTTATTATTTGGACCAGTCGTCTCGGTTGACTGTTTACCAGACTTTGAACCTTTTCCAAATTTGTTCATACCCCCAAATTTATCTTTGAGACCTCCAAATTTTGAACCCTTGTCTGATTTTCCAGTTTTTCCTTTGCTTGGCTTCTCGTCTTCACAATCATTCCAATTCTTTCCTTTATTCCAATCAACGTTTCCTTTTTTTCCTTGGTTGCCTTTGTTTACATCACCTTTAGTGTGAGAAGCACCTTTCTTGTTGGAATACTTATCTTCATCACAATCAGTATCATCGTCAGTGGTCCACTCTGGTTCAAGGTCTTTCCCTTTTCCATTCTTGTTGGATCCCTTGGTTTCTTTGGTGGTAGTCTCCTTAGATCCTTTTCCACCATTTCCACCATTTCCACCCTTTCCTCCCATACTCATTTTTCCACCCATCATTCCCTTCAATTTATCCAAACCAATATTTTGAGCATCAACTTCTTGCTCATCACGTTTTCTCAAAACTGAAATTTCAATCTCGTCACCTTCATCTTCAATCTTGATAGCCTTTTGAGCTTGGGCGTCAAATTGAAAGTAATTTTCTACCCCTCTAACGGACTTAATCTTGTCAAGCATAGCCAAGATATCCTTTAAAATGACAATCTTGTCCATAGTAACTTCCTTACCAACAGTCAAAATTTGCCAAATGACATCGGAAAACCCTTTGAATTCTTGAGCCTGGATGGTCAATTCGTCATGGTCGACAACGTGATTTTTTTGGTTTGATTGGTGTCTAATCTTGATTCCCTTTGAGAAACTATGTTTAGTTTTCATGGGGTCACCATTCAAAACTGCAACATCGGTCGAAGTTGATGGGTTCAATGTTAAACCATTGATAGCGGATAAAGTTGATAAAATTAATAAGTAGTTGATTTTCATTACGAGCGTCTAAAGAGAGAAAAAAAGATTGAGGTTCCACATCCTTTGATTTATACAAGTTGAATTTTAATAACTTCCTTGACTTGATGAAGTAAGTAGTACGAGTACATTTCTTTGTTATACATGGGTGAAAAATTGTAACTTTTTTTTTGATTTTTCTTTTTTTGCAGCCATGTGAGTTCAAGGAAAAAATTAACCTTGGTTTCCTAATTAGATCGATTTTCTTGTCCCTTGCTAAATTGAATAAAATAGAATATCAACAAAGTGAGTTTGTGTATATTAACCTCAATTATTTCCTGAAACTAATTCATATTCATTATTATTGAGTCTTGTCGTGGTAGATCTAAAAAAGTTTGTGAATGTAACTCGATTTTTCTTCTTTATAGATTCAAATAGTTCTCCAGTTCCATTTTTCAAATCAAATTGATCTTCATCATTTCCTATTTCGTAATCTCTTTCCTTATTTAGTTCTATTTTGGGAGCTGTGTAATTTTTCAATAACAATGAATTGAGTACAACACTTAAGGAACTAAACATCATGGCGATACTTGCAGCAACAGGTGGGAGTATGATGTTGAATGGTAAAAAGCATCCCATTGCAAAGGGAAGCATCAAAATGTTGTAAATCACGGCCCATAAGAAATTCATTTTGATTCTGTTAAATGTCTTGTTTGAGATTTTCAACGCATTAATTACCCCCATGAGATCAATTTTGGAGTTGCTCATTAAAACAATGTCTGCACTTTCAATTGCAATGTCAGTCCCCGAAGAGATAGCCATGCCGATGTCTGCTTTAGCCAAAGCGGGTGCATCATTGATTCCATCTCCAATAAATGCGATGCAAGCACTGGGATACCTCTGTTTAAGATTTGATATAACCTTGTCTTTAGTAATAGGAGACACTTCGTAGAATATATTACATTCGGCAATGCCAACTTGATGACCGATCCTGGTAGCAGTGCCTTTATTATCACCAGTCACCATTCCAATGATATAACCTTGTTGTTTTAAGTAGTCAATGACTTCCCAACTGCCTTTTTTCAAGGTATCAGTTAATTCAATATACCCGCTGTAGTTATCATCGATGATGACGTAACATAAGGTGTTTGAGGAATTTATGGTATCAATTTTTAACTTTGGATATTTTTCAGCCATCATTTTGTAATTACCAATTGAAACCTTGTGATTGACAGAATTAACTTTGATTTCTCCTTGTATTCCTAGTCCAATTGACACATCAACATTTTCAATACTTGACTTAAAAGTGTCATCATCGAAATTTAAATTTAAATTTTGTTTTGCAATCTTTGTCAATGCTTTCCCAGTTGGGTGCTCAGAATTTGATTCCAATGTGCCTATCAAAGTCCACCAATCGGAATTTGACAATTTCTCATGTAAAATTGACTTGTACGTCACCAATGACATTTCTCCAGTTGTTAAGGTACCGGTTTTATCAAAAAGTAAAATATTGATCAATGTTGATTTTTCCAACACATCGGCGCCTTTTATCAAAACTCCGTTTCTCGCACCAACACCAGTGCCAACCATGACTGCCGTTGGAGCAGCTAGACCCAATGCGCATGGACACGCAACAACAATTACCGATATTGCAATTTTCAAACAAACAAAAACTTTTCCATTCTTGTCATTTTGAAACACTTTGGGTAGACTATCTGGATGAAGAGTGTAGCATATAATAAACCATGCTATGAATGTAATTATAGATAGTGAAATGACAGTCGGGACAAATCTAGCAGCAATGTAGTCGGAAAATCTTTGAACTGGGGCTTTGTTAATTTGAGAATCCTTAACTAGATTGATTATTTGTTGTAATTGAGACTTTTTCCCCGTGTGGGTGATCTTTATATGAATAAGGTATGGTCCATTTATTGACCCACCAATAACCATATCCCCTTTGGTTTTGAATATAGGAAGTGGCTCACCCGTGATTAAAGATTCATCGATTTCAGTCTCACCAAATGTAATTAAACCATCAGCTGGGATTTTTCCTCCAGGTAGTACAACAGCAACGTCATTTGGTTGAATTAAATCTATGCTTATATCCCTAGTTTGATAGTCTTTTTGATTTTCTTTATCATAAAACTCGTCAATGATTGTACAGGTTGATGGAGTTAATGATAGTAAGCTAGATAACGCAGTAGAAGTTGCCCCTTTGGCCTTATTTTCCAACAATTTACCAAATGAAACGAATGCAATTAACATGATTAAAGTATCGAATATCACCATTGGCGGTTTTTCAGTAGTACCATGCCACACAGATATCATGATGGAAATCACTGAGAATATATATGTTGTCATAGTTGAAATGCAGATTAAAACATCCATCGATGCACCTCTAAAACCTTTCAATAGGAAAGATGAGAATTTCAGAAGAAATTTAGCTCCCAATACAAATTGGACATAGGTGGATAACACTAATTGGATTAATGACACCAAGAATAATCCTTTAAATATCATTGTATTCTTCCAAAATTCGTAATGCTCTGTATGGGATAAAACAACAACAGGAATACCAAAGATTAAACTGTGGATGAAAATTTTCATCCAATACTTTATCTCTTTAACTTTGGATAGTAGTTTTAATTGTGACTCAGAGGACTGATCCACTGAGTTTATGACAACATATTCAATCAGGTCGTCAATATTGTCTAGTCCATCTACAATGTCTCTAATACCTATGGTATTTGGATCAAAAGTAAATGTTATCTCATCACTTAGTTCGGTTTCTTCGGATATACATTCTAGTTGTGTTCTTAATCCAATATTGTACAGTAAAATACCAGGCTGACTATTCAAAAATGCTTCAACATTATATTTGTAGTCAGTCAAGTCGGTTGAGTCGTTGATTCCCACTATTTTCAAAATAGTTTCTTCAGTGTCGTTTGCAGACGTTTTAACATAAGTTGGAGTAAAGCCACAATCTTCGATATTATCCTTCAAATCTTCAATTGATATGCTAGAGTCGTGATGTATCAAGGCTTCTTCAGTTATTAATGATACAGAGACTTTTGAAACACCATCTAATAGTTCCAATGCATTTGTTATTGAGCTAGAACAGCTTCCACAAGTCATACCTTGAATACCAATGACGGTTTGAATATCCTGAGTTTGTTGCTTTTGAATTGTTGCGTCAAAACCACAGTCTTCAATCACTTCTATAATTTTCTCACTGGATAAAGTATCACAATGAGTGATTGAGCCTGTCTCAGTAACCAAAGAAATAGAGACCTGGTATATTCCAGGCATATCTTCTAAACTATTTGTTATAGATGCAGAGCATGCTCCACAGGTCATTCCACTGATGGAGACAATAGTTTTGACAGTAGAGACTGGTTGTTGATTTAATATTAAATTTAAATTTGATTGTACATCTTGTTTGAATGACGGTTCAAGTGGTAAAGGTAGTTGAACTTGTAGTAAGGTAGATGTGACATTAATAAGGTTTATTTGGGGATGGCTTTTGAGTATGAATTTTCTTATATCCGTAATTTGAGATTCTGTAATAGAAGCAGTAGAATTTTTGTGATTGAATATTTGATAAGATATGATTTCATTAACCATAATGCTAGTAGTTTCCTAAGCTTTTGAGTGGATAGTTGTAGATATTATTAATGGAATAGGTTAATAGATAGTTAAGGAATTGGAATACAAATGGGAAAGATATTTGGTAAAATGTGAAAAAAAGGGAAATTATAAGCAAAATCTGTCTATTTTTTTTACATTGTATGTGAATTTGTTATATGCAGGGTTATGTTTTATCTTTTCCATCTCTCATATAATTTTATTTCTTTAATTCATCATCGCATTTTCTCACCAACATTTTAACCAATTACAACTATAGATTATATTACTAAACTAATGTGTAATAATTACATAATTATTTACTTCTTCTTTACCTTATTTAACCCTGTACCATGATATTTATGACTCAAGTGTTTATACGCTTCCTTTGCTGTCTCCAACTTTTGTCCCTTATCATTCTTATACTCCAATGACACCTTTGGATTATACTCTTTAAACTTATTTTCAACTTTTTTATTATCCACTTTGTTTCCATTTTTTTTCCCTTGTGCATTAGTTAATGTTAGTATTCCTTTTTCATTCAACACTTTATCCAACTCTTTGTCATAATATTCTTGTTTCTCTTGCTTTGGTAACTTCATATATTCTATGTCCTTACTCAATTTCTCTTTCAATATTCTATCTTCAATTTCAATTCTCAATTTTAGTAATTCCGAATTGGATGATAATTGTTCCCTTGCATCATTCTTTTTCAAATTTTGATTTATAACATTCTTTTGTTTGAGATATTTCAATGTTTCTCCAATTCCCATTTGAATGGGTTGCATCTTGTTATTTCCATTCTGTACATTTGGTGTTACTTCAGATGTAGCCTCTTTTTGCTCAGCATTTTCACTATTTTCTGTCTTCTCATTGCTTTCAATCTCTTGACTTTCTAAATTCAGACTACTTTTCTGTTCTTCATTTGAAATATGATCTAAATTATTCAAGAATTCAGTTGTATGATCATAAATATTACTTTTCAATTGCTCATTTTCAAGTTGTTGTTCTAATTCAAATCGTTTTGTTTTCAATATCTCTTGAGCCAACTCTTCGGACGTAAACTTCTTTTGATTCTTCTTTCTACTTGAATTTATTGACAATGAAAGTTCTTGCTCCATTTCATCTAAGAAATCCTCATCGATCTTTTCATCAATTTTGATGTCATTGTTAATTTCAGGTATTTTTTTAGTTCTATTCTTTACATCTTTCTTTTTGATCTTTTTCATTTTGATAGGCTTGGATTTGGTATATTGGTAGTCTAAGTCGTCCATTATATTTTCAAAGGTTGAAATCTGACCCTTTTTATTTTTGGATTTGGTTGCAGGTAGATTTATCTTAGATCCTGATATCACTACATCTTCATTAACCATCTGATCCTCTTCTTCATCATCACTTTCGTCATTTCTTTTATAATGTCTTCCATTAAACTTTATATTCTCTGCTTCTTTTCTCTCCTTCAATTGGTTTTTCAAATTTGATTTTCTTATCAATGCATCATTAGTCAAAACGTCATCCTCATCATCAATACCGGTATCTTTCAAGGTAAATATCCCATCGCCTACAATACCTCGAAGCTCTTTGCTTGTATGACCTATTTTAATTTGTGGATCCTCAGTCGTGTCCTGAGGTTTGGTTACAATTTTCTGCTTCTTAATCGATGACTTTCCCAATGAATTCAACCAGTCGTCTGTACTTACCTCTTCCTCGAACTCATCATTTTGTAACCTTCTTTTCTGAGAGGATTTGAATTTCGCTTCTTCAATTTTCTTCTTCAATTCAATATCATTCTGTTCTTGTAATTTATTCTTTTGGTGATTTTGGAAACTTTTAACCTCTTGGTCTTTACTATTTATAATTGGAATTGGTTTCAACCCAGCTTTCAATCGTAACTTATTAGTCTCCTCTATTGATAATTCGATTACATTCTCTGATTCAACCTGTGGAATCTCCTTTAGTCCCAATTTTCGCCTTATTTTATTCGTATCTTCAACTGATAACGATATATCATTTGACATTGTAACTGATTATGTAAGAATTTGATTTTTTTATTTTTGTTTTGTTTTTGATTTCATTTTTTGCAAACAAATGGATTATGGAGCACAATCAACCATCGAGTCAAGTAGTTCCAATGGTTTCAATTTGAATATAAAGAAGATTATAGGAACCTCAGCTAAATCAAGTCAACAATTTGCAACTGAGGGCAACACAATTGCATATACTGCCAGTGGAGGAGTCGTAGTTTGCACTATAGACCCAATTTCCAATGAAGTTTTGAACCAGCGTTTCTTCTGTGCCAATGTGGGAACTTCCAAAAATGACAATTTGACTGAGAACACCCTAACTGAAACTGATAGACGTGATTCGTTTGGATATTTCAAATCAGACCCTATAGAGATAAACAATAATTCTCCAGTCAAGGATCTACTAGATGAAGAAGAACCAAATCTATCCTCACCATCGAAATTGAAAGAGAAAATCAGGTCAATCAACTGTATCACAATCTCCACTAATCAAACCCTTTTGGCAATTGGAGAGACTGGATATTTGCCTCGAATCTTGATATTTTCCTTAGCTGCGAATTCTAGCCCATACCCCGTGATGATAATCTATGAACATTCATTTGGGATAAAGGAATTGCAATTTTCTCCCGATCTGAAATATCTATGCAGTCTTGGATTAATCAATGATGGGTTTATAAATGTTTGGAAATTGGATACGACTAGTTGTGGATTGTATTTATCGAATAAATGTTCCAATGTGATAAATAAAATGATATGGCATGAGAATTCAATTATCACTGTTGGTGTTCGATTCATCAAGATTTGGAAGTTTGAAACTCATCAAGAAAATAAACAACAGATACTAAAAGGGAAAAATACATTACTAGGGGAATTTATTAGTTTGAATTTCATCGATTGTTGTGTCTTGAATGATGATGAGATATTGTTGCTTACAAACACGAACCAATTGATACTTTTAAAACTACAGCTGGATAACTCAACATTGATAGCTTTAGGAAACCCAATTGACGAAGAGATTAATTCAATAGTTGTTGATTATCAAGGTGAGAATGTATGGTGTGGTATCAAGAATTATCAAATAAGATCCATTTCATTGAATGAGTTGAAACCTGGGTTAAATATAACAAAACAGAAAGTCAACATACCGTTTATGAAGGATTCACAAGTTTCTTCAATTATAAGAATATCTAATCTACTGGAAAATTATCTAATTTTCCTAAATGATCCGGAAGAAATCCAATTTTTCAATAAACAAGAGGCGAAAGTGAGCCATAACCTAACATCCTCATTAATTAAAGATATCAATGGGGTCAAACGCTCATTCACAAATGAGTATTTGGTGTATTCGAAAACCGGGATGATAAAAAAGTTGGATCCCATCACCTTATCATGCTCAGAAAACTTAATTGATTTTAAAATTCCCCACAATGAAGTGATTCCCAATGCTATGACGGCAATTGAGAAGTTCGAAAATCACATTGTGATTGGTGACAAATACGGGACTTTATACATTTTATGTTCATCACAACCTCATGAAATAATATATCAAGTGAAAGCACACTCGTCAACTATCAATGATGTGATTTATTTTAAATTTCACCAGTACGAATTATTATGCAGTATATCTCGAGATCGAATGATACAATTCTTTATCAAAAAAGATGAATGGGAATTATTACAAACCATCCCTGTGCATAATGGAAATTTGATCAAATTGATACATCATGATAATCACATATATGTCTCATCGTCTGATCGTAGTATTTCAGTTCATCAATTGATCCTTGAAGAGGAAGAGGTGAGATTGCGTCAAAAGAAGATCATCGCACTAAAGTCAACACCATTGGAAATGAAAATATATGATCTGGACCTATTAGTGTCCACATTGGAAAAGACGTTATTCATATATGACATAATGTCGTACGAAATAAAGAAACAATTTAAATTCCACGATTCATCGGGACAAAGTATCTCAAGTGAAACATTCATCAAACATGAGTCTAATTTAATTATTTGGTCAAACGATAAGTCTCTACGAAGCTTCCATTACACAACAGGTAGAGCAAATGGGGTAGCTTGGGGTCAACTGGCACCTCTACTAGGAATACTTTTAATCAATGATGAACATGAAATCGTCTCAGTTGGAAATGACGGATGTTTATTTTTATGGGATATCATCAAAAATGGATATTCAACCATTCCCTCCATGAAAGAGGAAGAATTGAGTCAAAGTCTTCAAGTATTCACTAAAGTTGCTAGAAAAATACTACCCACAATTTCATCCCCAATCAAATCAAATGAGAAAGTGTTGGACAAGTTGATCAATGCGTCAACAACAACGAGCTCTCCACCGAGATTAACCTCTGCTACTTTGAAGAGAATGGAAGCTAGAAGTTCATCTCCAACCCGTCCAGTCAGTCCATCAAGACCTCATTCTGCATGCCCATTATCGAGCCCGGGTAAGTCAACAAATATACCCAGTAGATCAAACACATTATCAAAATTACAATCTCCATTAAAATCATCACCAATGTTGAACAATGAGAATAGAAGAAACAGCTCTTCCACAAGAAGACCTATGGTTCCAAACTCTCCAACTGTCTCGAAACCAAGTACATTCAGTAACATATCAAGAGCTCTGATTCCACCCTCACCTATAAAGTCTAAACTCGATCCATTCAGCCAGGTATTAATAAAACTAAACGAATTGAAAAAAGATATAACTGGTCTTAATCAAGATGAGAAAAATACAGTGAAGAATCAACTCATAGACATTATTCACATCATTGATGATAAGGAAAATAATGAGAATGAGATTCTAGAAAAGTA
Source organism: Insectozyma corydali (assembly GCA_003706475.3). NCBI lineage: Eukaryota > Fungi > Ascomycota > Pichiomycetes > Serinales > Debaryomycetaceae > Insectozyma > Insectozyma corydali. The sequence goes on from PPLL03000023.1 coordinate 58,189, forward strand.
TAGTGATAAATTGGTAAATTTGTTTCAAGAGAAACTCTCGTTAGTGAGTAAATAAATTTATATATATACATGATTACGATCTAGGTTTAATATTTGCTGACTCAATTGGATTCTCACCTCTAGTTTCATCAGCCAACTTCCAAGGGTTCTCCTCGAACTTTGACCTATTCAATTCGGTTTCCAATTTAGCTTGGTTTTCCTGTTCCAACCTTACCTTCTCCATTCTCCATTTCTCATCTGCTTGTTGACTCAACACTCTCATTCTTTGTTGTCTCATTTGGTCTTGAATTAGCTCTGCCATGCTTGGCGGCACGTCTCTTGTCCTCCTCAACCATTGCAACCATTGGGGAGGTATATTCTTGAAATAATCAACTTGAAATAATTCTCTCTTCACTGGTTCCAATTTTCTCCTCAACCTAGACATATTCCCATCTATGGTGAACTCCCAATATGTGTTTCCATACAAATCATAACCCACAAACCATTTCCTCCTGAATGGGATATTTCTATTTGCTTGAAACTGATGGAGTATTCGTTTATGCCAAGGATGCTTTTGTTTAATGATATCCATAATGATAATCAAGCGAAAAAAAAGAAGATAATCAATCAATTTAATGACTAGAGATAAAAAACAAAATTCAATAACGCAGTTGAACAAAACATTACCCAAACCTATAGAATTGAACGACGGAGAGACGTTGGAAAGCCACAAACAGCATCATTTGTCTCATATAACAGACGTTCTAATCGGTGAGAATCATTTGATCAAGGGTGAGAATGGGGGATTGCCATATACAGTGTGGCAAGTAAAGGTGATAATAAACGATTTGAATTTTTCATCCATCATATTGTATAAACGATATACTGATTTTGTTAAATTGAAACAAGATTTGGATACCCACTTCAAGCAAGATCACGTGGTGATACCCGAGTTGCCTGCAAAAGATTCATTCAGTATAAATCGAATAATGTTGAGCAAATCATGGTTAGAAGACCGAAGAAAAGGACTACAGTGGTTCTTAAGTAATGTTTTGTTGAATCCGACATTTCAAAATAGTGTATACGTGAAGAATTTTGTATTGAACAAGTGAAATCCAGTTGATATCTATGATCAATGAGATATGTCTTAGCTGAACAATGTTAGATTTACAATTGTAAAGTTGTCTTGAGACTGGAATATGATATGATGAGAGATTGTGGTATATTAGTAATGTGGTAGCATCTGGATCAATAGTCATCTGTTACAAGACACATAAGCCGATTACATAATCAGAAAGCTAGAATTCATTTTTCTTAATAATTGATATTTTTCAAATCTTTCTCCATATAAATATAAACCTCACCAAATCTTTCATTCTTGAATTCATTTTTCAACAAGTTATTTACAAAACAACACTTAATCATATAGATATCATGGTACATCATAAAGTTACAATTGTTGGCTCTGGTCCAGCTGCTCACACCGCTGCCATCTACTTGGCTAGAGCTGAAATCAAACCTACCTTATACGAAGGTATGTTGGCTAATGGAATAGCCGCAGGTGGTCAGTTAACCACCACTACTGATATTGAAAACTTCCCTGGTTTTCCAAATGGTATTGGTGGTTCTGAATTGATGGAACAAATGAAACAACAAAGTGAACGTTTTGGAACTGAAATCATTGGTGAAACCATTTCAAAAGTTGACTTTTCTCAAAGACCATTCAAATTATGGACTGAATTCAATGAAGACTCCGAACCAATCACTACTGATGCTGTTATAATTGCCACTGGTGCTTCTGCCAAAAGAATGCATTTACCAGGTGAAGACACTTATTGGCAACAAGGTATTTCTGCATGTGCTGTTTGTGATGGTGCCGTTCCTATTTTTAGAAACAAACCATTGGCTGTTATTGGAGGTGGTGATTCCGCTTGTGAAGAAGCTTTATTCTTGACTAAATATGCTTCAAAAGTTTACATGTTGGTTAGAAGAGACGCTTTGAGAGCTTCCACTATTATGCAAAAGAGAGCACAAAATAATGAAAAATTGGAAATTTTGTGGAATACCGAGGCTCTCGAAGCTAAAGGTGATGGTAAATTATTAAATGCATTGAAGATTAAAAACAATAAAACTAAAGAAGAATCAGATTTACAAGTTAATGGGTTATTCTACGCCATTGGTCATATTCCAGCTACTCAAGTATTCAAATCTTCTACATTGGAATTCGATGAACAAGATTACATCATCACCAAACCAGGTACTGCTTCTACTTCCATTCCAGGTATCTTTGCTGCTGGTGATGTCCAAGATAAAATTTATAGACAGGCTATCACTTCTGCAGGTACTGGTTGTATGGCTGCTTTAGAATGTGAAAAATTCATTGCTGAGCAAGAAGACTAAAACTGATATTTGTATAGATCGTAATTTATACATTTGCACGACCATTTCTTTTTATCAATCACCGTAGCGATTAACTAATCGTAGAAACATGTCATTCAATAACCCTTTTGAGAGTGATGATCTAGAAAGACAACAGACAAACACATCATTGAAGTATAAGGATTATCCTGAATTTGACTCAATTTCCACCTCTATTGAGAATCAGTTGGCTTTTATTAATAAAACTCAACTATCATCAATAAAGCGTGATTTATCTAAATTTGATAAGGAATCAACATTGGACCTCCTGGAGCTGTTAAGTGGAAATTTCAAGAAAACAACAGAGTACTTCAAAAAAGTGAATGAGTATATCAAAAAACTAGATCATATCATTAATGAATTAACATTCCAGCATGAAGACGTCGAAATTATCAATTATTTCAAACAAAAAGAACAAATACAAGTTAAACTAATCAAAGACTCATTATTGAATTTTAAAAATTTACAAAAAAGGTTTGAGCTGATCCAGTCTAAGTCCCTACCTTCGTCGTCCACTTTGATTCAAGATGATTCCAGTCCACAACAACAGCAGCAGCAAGTGAGGATAGAATATGAGCCAGTGAATGCAGAGGAGCTAGAGCAACAAGCACTCATGGTTGAGGAGCGAGAGCGAGAAATACACCAAATTCAACAAGATACTCAAGAGATCAACGATATATTTGCCAACTTATCCAATATAATTAATGAACAACAATTTCAGATTGATTCTATAGAAAATAATATCTTCTCCTATAGCTCCAATGCAAAACAGGCTGTGCTGGAGTTGAGAAGTGCCGAACGGTGGCAGAAGAGATCCAATGGTCGAATGTTTTGTTGTTTCATGATATTACTTGGTGTTGCTGCCTTTTTCGTTCTCCTTGGTGTGATATTCTAGACATTTATACTTCCCATATGTTTATATACCCATCGTCACCAGCAGTTACTAACATTTCCTTGGAATCTATATTTGCCCAGATTATACAATTCACTTCGTATACTCCATGAGTATTTTCTTTTGTACTCTCAATCTCCCATGTTCCATTCACCTCTTTGTATATGACAATCAATCCATCAGATCCAGTGGTGGCAATTCTACCGGTTATTTTAGACCAACAGACAGAATATACTGGATATTGGTGTATTTTAGGCAAAATCAGATCCAATTCCCACCTGAGTTCATCTTGTTTATGTTTGATTGAGCTTGGAAGTTCATTTCCTGAAACATCCTCCTTTGAATCCTCTTCACTTGACCATATACGAACCGTCAAATCATCACTCACACTCACTAATCTTATCTTGTTCTCTTTCGCATTTGGAGATTGTGGGTGCTCGAACTTAGCACACCACACCGTCCCCTCATGACCATTCAAAATCCCCACGCACGACCAATCATCATCATCATCGAAATCTTGTTTATATATTCTCATTGTATCGTCGTAACTTGAACTAACCAATAAATTCCTAGTTGGATGCCATGATACATTCTTTACATCCTGTTGATGGTCATTTAGCACTGAAACACATTCAAATTCCTCCAAGGTTTCCGGATCAGTTTCCCAGATCCAAATGGTTTTATCTCGCGAACATGAAGCTAGGTATTTTCCCGAGTGATTCCACGAGACTGATTTTATCTCATTTTCATGTCCTTCTATAATAGCTATCAAGTTCCACTCGTTTTCCGGATTGGTCAATAATTCAATCTGATTATTCATCACCTCGCTTGAATCGATCAACGTCATATCTGATGGTTCATCGATGCCCCACACGGAAATCGTCGAATCGAATGACCCCAAAGCCAAAGCGGGTAGATCTAGGAACGACTCATCTGAACTATCTGTGATTGTTGGTTTGAACTCTACCGATCGTATCGACCTTTTATGTGTGTCTTCCAACGTTGTCAATTTTGGAAAATGCTGACTTTGCGACAACTTGTAGATCTTGGATGATTTGTCAGTTGATGCACTGGCTAATAAAGGTAATGTTGGATGACAATTGATACTCCAAATCTTGTCATCGTGTGCCTTGATTGATTTCAAAAGATGAACCATTAGATCTGATTACTTTTATTTTTTTTTCTAATTCAATGTTGGTACGGAGATGGTGTAGATTGAACCCAAAAGTTCTAATACCAATACGATACAACTCAAAAGAAGTTTCTAAAAAACAAGAGGATAATAAAATCGCAGAATGGAAAATCAAACCCCAAACTTCGAAAAGTGCTCCTGCACCATTTGAGAAATCAAGTGGGATCGATCAACTATTGAAGAAGGATAATAGGCCATATATTCCAAAGATGAATCATAAGAGATTGACATTCGAGTACCCCAATTTGCCAAACGAGGATGAGTATAATAATTTGGTTGAAAAACCGAAAATCAAAACTAGATGGTCAAGATATATCCCCAAGATTTTGACTGTGATTGTTTTGGGATGGTCGGGGTATATGATTAAGATATGGTTTCTTGATCCTGTAAATAAAGAAGAAGGTGAAGATTCAAATGATTTATTATCTCCTCACGAATTTCATCAATTTATCATCACCCATAAGAAACAAATAGACGATAATCATTACTTGATTGAATTGAAACCGAAATTCAACAATTGGATCCTTAGTTTCAATGTCAACCCAAAGGAGAAAAGTTTATGGAATGGGCATATGAAGTTTTGGTCAGTAGAGATAAAACATCCAGATATCAATATCGTAAGAAGTTACACTCCGTTGCCTCTCTACTTTATGAAGTCTGAATACACAAGAAGTGGCGAAAAAGAACCATTATTGAAAGTCATCGATCCACAAATTGACGTTAATGATAAAGAAGGATCTATGTGTTTGTACGTGAAAAAATACAATGATGGAGAAGTGTCGAAATTTATCACAAATAAGGAAATTGGAGATGTTTTAGAATTGCGAGGACCAAACACCGAGTACAAATTACCTTATAACCCATTGAATAAATTACATACTCGACCTATATTTAAAGACTTGCCATCTAAGGTTGAACCGGAGAACGTGTTGTCATTGGTGAAGAAGGAACATAATTTGAAGGACGTTGATAATATGACATTCTATTGTGGAGGTACGGGTATTGCACCAATATTACAATTATTATTTTCTAATGAACCATATCAAGGTTTTGTCACAATACATTATTCAGCCAAGTCCATGGGTGAATTGGGACCACTAGAGAGATTTATATTCTTTTTGGAAAAACTAGATAGAGTGAAGATGGTTTATCATATAGATTCAAAGAACCCAATCAACCAAAAGGATGTTTCAAAACCTACAAAGTCAAATTATTTAACCCCCAAAAGAATAGAAGAGAAAGATATCTCCGATGATGATAAATTGAAGTTGAGGTTGGAAATGTTGCAACAGGATGAAACAACTCAATTCTCAAAACAATTGGTCACAAATGAAATGGACAGAGGTGAAAGATTTGATTCCGCACTACAACAAGCATTGCAAAGTAGCAAATTTCCCAAAAAGAATTCAAGTTTGTCTATTGTATGTGGGCCAGATGGATATATAGAGTTCATGGCTGGTGCCAAGGACTTACTTCACAACAAGCAAGGCGAAGTCAAAGGTTTGCTAGGCTCGAAAGGCTGGGAAAACTCAAATGTATATAAATTGTAACTAAACATTGGTCACTAAACCTATTTTCTTACTAAAGTGTATAATTACCCTTTGACAGTCTCTAAACTGAGAGCATAAAGTAACAATCTCCTTGAGTAGTTCGACTTTGTCATGCCCACATATTTTCGATTTCCAATCTATTGGTTTGAGTTCTGGTCCGCATAATTCATCACAAATTTCAAATAACCGAGCTTTAAATCCTAATTCACAAATACGTTGAATATAGATTAGAAAATATTTATGAAAATCTTTGAACTCACCCAAGATTTCACAACATAAAATTCGATTCTCTAAATGACTAATGGAAATTGTGTTTTCCAAACTCTCGAATCCTTCTTTCATAATCATGTTTTTTGAGATTTTATTAAAATATTTCCCTCTACCCAATCTCGTTTTTCTAATGATTTCTTCATTTGTTTTATACTCCAATAATTCCACAATTGATTGATCTTGATCTTTGTCAAAGAGTTGAGCTGTTTGAGGTCTTCCATCATCGGCACTATTCCAATAGTGAGAGCCAAATGACCACCAGCTCTCAGTGATAGTCTGCCATACTTCCAAATCTTTATTATATAAATATCCCGAGCCATTTGATAACGTTATCAATGGAATACCCAAGGACGTTATAGCACATAAGGTTATATTATCTCCTTTCATTAATCCGTCGTCTTGGAATTTATTAGATAGCTCCAAAATAGTGGTTATTGAACACGTCATTGTGTATTTTTTAGTTTGGAGATTCCAAACTTGTACTTCACCTATTGTAGTAATTGCCATTAAATAATCTCGATTACTTTCAAGGAATGCTAATGGAGACCCCATGACAAGAGGAGGCAATAAACGTTTACCAGAAACGTGAGAATAAGTCATAATTATGCCATCACTAGTGGAAACGGCCCAAAAGTTTGTACCCTCTGCTCCCAATTGAATGTATTTCGGTATGAAATCACACCATATTTCCTTGTCTTTCTTGAAATATGTAATTCGAGATGGTTGTACTTCATTGCCTGAACCATTTTTGACATCCAATATGAAAAATTCATTCTCTAATTTAGATTTTATCTGAAAATTGAATCTAATCTTGGGCACTGCCAATCTGATTTTCGAAAACGAAGTGTTGGGATTTAAGATGACAGAACCTATAAATTTGATTGGCTCCATTTCTCGTTTAGTCTTCTTAATCGCATTGCCATTTTCATCCACAAGTTTTCTTTTATTTTGTTTGGCAAATTCGTCTGACACTGAATATGATGGTTTATCGAATTCCATCATTGATTTCTCATTTTGAAATTGTGGTGATGGTAATTTATTAGGTTGTAGTTGAGTGGGAGTATTGTTCGAAAGAAGTAAAGGCTGGACTCTTTTCTTGCCATTTTTGGTTGTAATTTTTTGCTTTTCCAATAAGGATTTTGTCGATGATTCAATCGGTGGTGTTTTTTTGATGATTTTTTCGGTAACAGGTTTCACCTTGATTGAATCATTGATTGGAGAATCTGGACGTATGTCCAATTTAGGTGGTGCTATGAGTACAGGTTGTATTTCACCTTTAAGATCGGAAATAGGCTCTTTTGTTGAATTTGCTGATCCATTCTCAGGTTTCTTATCCATTTCTTCTATGCTTTCATCTTGGTCAATTTTATCTACTCGTAGTGCGTCTTTCTGCTCTAGGTATTCGATTGGAGGTAATGGTCTTCTTGTGTTACCAGAAGATTGTTGTTCGTGATCGTATCGAAAGTTCAAAGGGTTGATTGAGCCTGCTTGTATCTTCTTCAACCTATTCAACACATCGTCATTCACCACGTATCCTAATTCATTTTCCTCAAAGGTCACTAGACAAAAGGATCCTTTTGAAGTGACAAATATCAAACTTTCTCCATTATTAAACCATCTTAAATCTAGTATTTCCCCTTCGATGCAATCTTGTAAAACAAGAATTGGCGCTGTTTTTGATGTATTCCAAATAGCCAACGTTTTATCACTTCCACCCGAGGCAACAACATTATATAAATCATTTGAATCGGTACTAAACTCACTATAAATATGAGGATTGAATTTGATCACCTCGCAAGTCAAATCGTGCCCTACTAAACTTATCTTGTTGTTCCAGTTATTTGATTTTGAAAGTAATGAGATTAAAGTGGTTTGATTTTTCGTTGCTGTGGGAACAGTAACTAGATCGCCATCTGGAGACCATGAGATTCTTTTGTATTTCACATTTAATGGATTATTACTAAACAATCGTTCGATTTTGTTAATCAATCTGAATTTGTAGAACCCTGAAGTATCTATAGTATATTGGTAGAGGTTGATTTGAGTATCATCACCAATTGAGATGAAATAGTTTCTTGTGGGGTCAAAGGAAATACTTCTTTGAACTACTGGTTTCTCGTGACATAATTGAGTCAACTCTTGAAGGGTGTTTTTCTTCCAATCGTAGATGTAGACTTTCCCATTAGATAGACTGAATGCAATAAGGTGGTCACATGTTGATATGTCTATAACTGAATCTGTATTTTTAAATGAAGTAGGGTAAACTTTCTTACTAATTTCTGTTTCAATATCATATAAATAAATGGTTCCTTGAGTGTCACTTGAGATAAAGTGAGAGGCAGATACCCATTTGACAATATGAGGTAAAGATGAATGAATTGAAAAACTCTTAATTGGATTTATCAAATTAATGTCTTCCATGATATCATTTCCCGATTGATCGAATTTCAATATTTCATTAAATTTGTTGAGATCCCAGAGACTAACTAGGTTATCTTTTCCTCCAGTCAACATCTTATTACTTGTCTCGTTTATGTCCAAGCAATGTATTTCTCCTTGATGGAAAACCTTTGGCAATTGAATGAACTTCATCTTGGAATCAGATGAAGGTTAGTTTGATTTGGTTGTCAAAATCTATTAGGAAGTGTACATCTCAAATTATCAACAGAGAAAAATTAAAATATCAAATTCAAAGAGGAAAAAAACCTTCAGAGAAGAACATAAAAAACCCATTTGATATACACACCAACCCACCCACCATCAATACCTTCACTGTCACGTCATAAACATCACCATATAATCAGCACAACTATAACTTTATTTGCATATCTATAAAGACCTATAATAGAACAATCGTTACATATAATTCTACAATGGCTAATGAGGAATATGTCACCGATTCAAGCTCGGATTTCACTGAATACTGGATCGATGTGTTCTTAGGCATAAAGGGCAATGAGTACTTTTGTGATATTGACGACGAATATATAAGAGACAGATTCAATTTAACTGGATTAAATCAAGAAGTGTCTAAGTTACCTACATTGATAGATATAATAACGGATGTCATAGATATCGATTCGCAACCGGAGGAACACAGAGACGCATTAGAACATAATGCAAGGATTCTATATGGGTTGATACACGCACGGTATATATTGACTACAAGAGGGTTGAACAAGATGTTTGAGAAGTTCAGAAATGGCGATTTTGGTTATTGTCCCAGGGTCCATTGTCAATTGAATCCTCTACTTCCTATAGGATTGAATGACCAACCAAGAATGGCAAGTGTGAAGCTATACTGTTCCAAGTGTGAGGATTTATATAATCCCAAACTGGGTCGACATTCAGTGATTGATGGGGCTTACTTTGGTACAAGCTTTCCTGCCATGTTTTTCCAAAATTTTCCAAATATGATACCTATACATTCTAATGATACATATGTTCCTAAAGTTTTTGGATTCAAATTGCATGAATACTCAAAATTAAATAGATGGAGAGAATTACAAAGATTGAAACTTGAAAATAGATTAGTTAATAATGGGATACAGATAAATAATGTAGTAGGAGGGTTTTCAAACGATGGAAGAATAAGTAATGAAGAGGGGAAGAATAAAAACATCAATAGCAGAAATAACGATAGTGATAACAATAACAACAATAATAATTACACGGCGAGCTCAAATATGAAAGCAACACCGTTACCAACACTATCCCAAAAATAAGGTTCAAACAATAGCATAATAGTATGTATTAAATAATATATACGTTCAAGATCAATATTAAATAGAAATATAAGCTTACAAGTAACGTAATACCAACTTTAATAAATTGTAAATAGTTAACCACCTTTTAAATTGTTGATTTGACTTTACTCTCAAAACAAACCAAGGATTCATAAAATTGGATAACTGAAACGTTATTTAAGTCTAATCGAATTAAAGTTGACTAGATCTCAATTTGAGATTTCAATTTCGATCAAGGTTTAAATAAAAGTATCTAATCCTGAAATGTAGAGCTCGTATCATCGATATCACAATCCTTCATGAGCAACTTTCTAAATATGCCCCTTCCACTCATTGACCTTTTTTCCTGAAATTTTCAAGCAGGCAAAGCAGACTAGTGGCTCGAGGATTTGGAATGTTTGGATAGAGCTTCTGATTTTTCGGCATTACTTAGTTTTGATCCTGAAAAGAAAGATGCATTAGATTTTACTTGGTTAGGATGTCGTCCAAATCACGTTACTACTATTTCGGTATCATGGTTATAAGGATAATCTCCTTCAGGATTAGAGAAAACGTTGCTTCAAGTCTTGTGTCATATTTTGGGTAAGAGGGCTTAATGCTTATTAATAAAACTGATTATGTGAAGGAATTAATTTGACAAGGGAGTAATGTGCTATAGGGTACGTTCTTTCTTGTTGGTCTATAACGTAAGGTGGCAGTGAGGATGTACATGAGGGACCTTGAAAAATTAAGAGGTTTACTATGAGTATATTACCTCAAGAATGTGTATTTGTTTGTTTGGTTGTATCACATGATTTGTGGAGACTATATTGGTTGTTCCATTTAACGAGCTAGATATTCTTTTTGTTTAGTTTGTTTTGATAGAAACAAGCGCTGAATCTGTTACATTAATTAGAAGACATAGACTAAAACAAAACATTTTGCGCCCGTCATAGGACCGAATGGTATTAAACTATTGGTTTTTTTTTTCTCATTGTACATTGAGTTCAAACCGTATAATAGACAAATTTCTCGTCGTAGATTTCGAGCGAGGAAACAAAAACTCTCCATAGTCAATGTCAATTTGCAAATTGAAAACTGGAGTGAGGTATTTATCTAAGAGTATACAAGAGATAACCAATTATGACAATCTACCTTCCAACTCTACGATATTCTCCCTCATCCAACCAACTGGTAGAATCCATTTAGGTAATTATCTCGGAGCAGTGAAAAATTGGAAAAACATCTCTCATAATCACCAATTGAATAATAAATGTATATTTGGGATAGCAGACCTCCACGCTATAACAATACCCAAGCCTGCAGATGAACTTAGAGAATATAGGTACCAAGCAATTGCTAGTTTATTATCCTCGGGGTTGGATATTGAAAAATGCATATTATACTTTCAAAGTTCAGTGCCTGAACACACCGAATTGAATTGGTATTTGACATGTATAACAAACATGGGTCAATTGAACCGAATGACGCAGTGGAAATCTAAAGCAAAACAAGGAGACAATTCTAGCATTACTGATGATAAAGTATTAGAATCGACCAGAGCAGGATTGTTATGTTATCCAATACTACAAATTGCAGATGTGTTGATTTATAAATCAACACATGTACCTGTAGGAGATGATCAATCACAGCATTTGGAGTTATGTAGAGACATTGCTCAAAAATTCAATTCCATGTATGGAGTAGATTATTTCCCCGTACCAAAAACAATATTGACTTCAAACAAGAAGATTTTAAGTTTGAAGAACCCAAATAAAAAAATGTCAAAGTCGGATCCAGTACAAAGTTCGTGTGTTTATATAACAGATACCCCAGACGAGATCAAGTGGAAAATAAAAAAGGCGACGACCGATTCAATACAAGGTTCAATATATTATGATCCTTTGGAAAGACCGGGTGTTTCCAATTTGATCAATATTGTATCTGGGATTAAGGACATATCAATTGAAAAAACAATTGATGAAATGAAGCACATTAAGGATCATAAACAATTAAAAGATTACGTTAGTGATGTGATAATACAAGAGTTGACTCCAATGAGAAATGAGTATAATAAATTGATGAATGATAGAGGTTATTTGAATAGTATAGTGACGAAAGGTAAGTTACATGCCCAGCAGATTGCACAGAATAACATTAAAGAGATAAGGCAGATTATAGGGATGGACTGATTGATAAGGAATTTGATGTAAGTGTATATAATATAGAATCAATGTAAATAGAATTAGAGTAACATTCTTATATATACGTGTTTTGTACGATGAGCGCAACCAATATATATTTCAATGGTGGCATCGCGCACAAAAAAGAGCGTAGTACGCGTTGTTTTTTGACAGATTTGATTCAAATTGGATGGACTGATGGGGCGAGAAATGAAAATCGATTGTATGAAATTTAGGGCGAGCGTTGGGGTACAAGGAATAATTTTGTTCGGGCTTTCTAAATTCAATGGAACCAAAAGAAAAATAATAATTTCGAGTTTCTGAAATCAAAACAACGCCAAAAAATATCAATCGCAATTTCAAACAATCTACACATTTAACACAATAACACTTTTTCATTCCAACTCATTTCCACAATTGATGTTGTAACATCTCATTTACTCAACTTAACCAATTCACATAATCCTCTTTTTTGCATTAACCAACACAACATCATCTATCACATTCATTCAAACAAACATTTTATCATTCACATATCATGACACACCCACCTTCTGTAGAGTCGATGCAGTTGAAAGTTTTATACACATTCGATAACCTAGAGCAAACATACCTATCTCGATCATCAAACCAATTAGACATTAATGTGGCCCAACTACGTATTAGCGAAGAAAATGTGATCACTTTGGGTGCTTGCGATCTAAGTTTGTGCTTGAGACAAATCCTACAATCTTCCCCTGATCATTTCAAGTTGAACATTGAAGACTATGCTGTATACTACAAGGATCTAACAGAGCAACCAGACGAGCCTTTTGTTTCTAGTGGTGTTTTTTCCAACATATTGAAACCTACCAATGATGATCCCGTTTTAATACCTGGACGTGTTTGTCAAAACTTACTGGCAAGTTTTCTCTTTGGAAAACCTTCATCATCAAAGCAAACTTTGGAAATAAGGTTAAAGTTAAACAAAATTGAAAAATCAATAGTTACCTCAACGCATCAACAACCTATTCCTCAACAATTCAAGCATAGAACAGATCAAGACCTACCGAGACAAACCAATACACTGCCAGCATTGAAGCATCCAATCCAAATACAACTAGAGAAAAGTAGAGAGCTACAATTACAAAGAGAAAAAGAGAAGATAAGAAAAAGAGCTATGGACCGAGAACATTATCCTCCTCAAAAAGCTGCAAAGACATTATCTTCATCGGGTGATTTGCCTCAAAAAGCTTCTAGAACTTTGTCCTTACCTGCATTTCCAAGTATTCAATCGATTCAACAAGCTGATAAGCAAAGGAAGACGTCTTCTCGTTACAATCAAGAACAAGTTGAAAAACGGTTCAAGTTCATGGACAAGAAGAACTCATTACAACCGCAACGAGCAAAGCGCACGAAATCAATGTATACAAACACACCTTTAATGATATCTTCACCTATAAACGAAGAGCATTATTCCTCGGATGACCCAGAATACTGTGCTAATCAAGAAGAGGAAGAAGAGGAAGAAGAGGAAGAGGAAGAGCACAATTACAATGCAACTTCACCATACACTCCACAACAACCACCATATGTTCAACAATCCACTGACAAAACTCAACTTAAGCAAACGGTAAAATCATCATCGTCACCTATAGAATTACCAGAAGATCTCGAGTCAAGAAAGATACACACTATTCCACATATAAAGTTGAAAGAAGATCATGGATTGATTTGTATTAACCCTTGTTGCTGTACTGATACATCCATAGCATGGAAATATTTCGAAACAGATTCTAAATCAAATTACTCTGCCTTGATACGAGCAAAAGAATTTGATAAGAAAAACTTTCAAGGTATGTTGGGTCCCTTGTGTAACGCTTGTTTTTTATTTTACAAGAATAAAGGATTTATGAGACCCAAAAACGTTGTTCGAAAGTACATACAACAACAGAAGTATAATCAAAAGTTGAAGTTGAAAGATATGGAGTATCAAAAAAGTAGGAAAAATCCAGCGGCATCATCTCCTACTGAGTTCCCCACTCCTTCATTCACACCAAGTGCAATCAATCAAGTAATTGAATCCAAAAATAATCACTCCAACAACCCCACTGGATTCACGCCTGTGAATCAAACACCAGATTATAATGATATACTAAACCAAATGAACATGTTTGGAGGTCCTGCGACTGATTTAGACCCCCTACCAGGTGCTACTCCTCCTATGATAGCGACAAAATCAAATACCAGAGTGATAAATCTAGAAGAAACCACATCTGAATTGAAAAAAGCAAATCGAGCAAACACTAGGGTCATTAATGTTTATGATGAAGGCGAAGATAAAGAAAACTGTCCTCCTAGAGCAATGAAGAATGATACAAAAGGCAACGTTGATGATGGTGCATTTGAAACGATGCTACAATCAATTAATGAGCCTTCAAACAATGATTGGATGTCTTTCTTCGAACATGGTGAAAAGTTTAACAGTCCCACTTCAAAAACTCCTGTTGATCAAAATGATGTAAAACGATTGTCTCCTTTAAACGAAGTCAATACAAATGTGGGCAAATCCAGGAGTAGAAAAAACGAGATCAATAATATGCCTTCGTCGCCATATCAACCAGCCATGAATGAGGAAGAAGCTGAAGAGGATCATATGATTGACCTCATCAATGGCAGTCCTTTTAAACAAATCATCACTTCCTCAAGTCCCAATAAAGCATATAGATCAAACACAACTAATCTGATAATGTCATGGCAAAAAAATAAAGATCAATTCTCCAGTCCAACCTCAGAGGTGTTTCCACTAAATGACAAAGATGGGGTATTTCAAGCTAATAATGACTAAATGTATATTTTCAACACCAAAATCTATAAAATCTAATGTAAAATGGTTTCTCTGCCAAACGAGCTTTTTCCTCGGCGATTTCCTGTCTTAGAACATCAAGATCGACATTTACTCTACCAGTATCAATATCAATGTCTTTGGCGCGAATGAAAATGGTCCAATTTCTTTTCCAAAGTTTATAACCTACCCAACTTGCGACAACCACTGGAAATCCCAAATAACTCAAAAAGAAATCATAAGCGTTTGGTTTACCACCCAAAGGAAATAATGCAATGTAGAACTGTGCGATCAAAAACAATGCATTTAAGATCAACCCGTACCATGAACCCCAAACTCCAACTTGTGAAGTAAAAGGTAATTCATCCAATGATCTTTGTTGTACCGTCATTGCTCTTCTGAATCTTAAATGGCATATGTTTATACTCATCCAAGTGAAAATGGAGGATAAACCACTCAATGCAAGTAGCCAATCGAATGCCTTTTCTTGAGCGTCATTTTTGGCTGCTATCAAGGCGAAAAGACCAAAGATGTCAGTGATCCAAATAGCAGCTAATGGTCTTCCTGCTCTATCGATGTAACCTGTCCATTTTTTAGGTGCCATTCCTTGTTCTGCCAATGAATTAAGTGATCTCGAGCAAGCATACACTGAAGCGTTACCCACTGATAATACACTGATCAAAATAACTGCGTTGATTACACTAGGTAATCCCTTGATACCTCCGTTCACAATTGCAATGGTGAATGCTGAAGCAGATGCATCTACTGACGATTGTCCAAATAATCTTGTGTCATTATAAGGAACCAAGCATGCTATCATGGTAATACTTCCCAAGTAAAAAATGACTATTCTCCAAAACACTTGTTTAATTGCTTTGGGTAAACTTTGACGTACATTTTTCGATTCTGACGCTGTTAATGCAATCATTTCAGTTCCACCATATGAAAACAGGGCAGTTACAAGAACACTGGCAAACCCTTTAAATCCATTGGAAAACGGACCTGGAGATCGCCAATACTTACCTCCAACAAAAGTATGGGTTGGTCCACCACCGCAAATCAATACAATTCCCAATATGATAAACCCAATCACTGCCAATACTTTAACCATGGAAAATACAAATTCAGCTTCTCCATAGAATTTCACTGGTAAATTGGTTAATATTACAATTAGAACCCAGAATATTATCACGAATACATCTGAGTTGATTGAACTATTCCAATATTTGACCGTGATGGCCCCTGCGACTAGTTCCAATGGCAATAGGACAAAGAATTGTAAAAAATAATTCCACCCCACTGCAAATCCAATACCGGGCTCTATGAATTTCGATGCGTATAAATTGAATCCTCCAGACACGGGGAATGTGACCGCCAACTCTCCTAAACCTTGCATGGTTGCAAAAACCGCCGTGGCCGTTATGACCCAAGCAAGTACAATGGCGGCAGGACCACCATTAGCCAATGCTTGTCCTGTTCCTACAAATAGCCCCGTACCGATACTCGACCCTATCGATATCATTTGTAGATGTCTTGTCTTTAATTTTCGTTGTAAGTTTGAGTTTGCTGCATTGATGTTGATTTTCTCTATGTCGGTTAATTGAGTGTGATCTTTGTTGGTTGTGGTTTTGAGTATATGCTCATTATGGTCGGGTATGGCTGGTTTAAAAGAGTCTATAGCCGATCGCCAAAGTGAGGTTGGTTTATGTTCGTTTGTGTTGGTGGTGGTTGTAGAGTATTGAAATCTTTCAATATTACTATCTTTGTCTGATTCCATGATGATGATGGTGAAGAGGGAAGGAAGAAATGAGTTGAATTTTACAAGAAATAGAGTTGTGTTACCTCATTACAAAATCAGTCAATAGTTTCGAGGTAAAAGGAAAGTGACACATCTATATAGTTTGAGCAAGGGCAAAGTGAAGTGAAATATGTGAGTCATATTCAAATTCACTAATGAAAGCCGGAATGGACTGCTAAATTGCGAATGTGTCAAATTACTCTACTGAAGAAACCAATAGCGGCGGTTTCAAATTTTCAGAATGCCCTAAGAAACTCAAAGAAAAGAAAAAAGAAATTTTACAGATCTGAAAAGCCGTTATTGCAATTAAGTCGAGATGCGCATTGAGCTCTAGTTACAAGAATAGTAAGTGATACCTGATCCCTCACTTACTAGATTTTCCGTTTCTTACTCAAATGACGTTGTTGTTCTACTAGTGTCATTTTTATTGTTTCATACAATTTCTCCAAATTGATGATTCTCGGGGTAAACTTTTCCAAAAATTCAATGCTTTTGGTTGAGTTTTGTTCATAGTTACTTATTTGTTGGTGTACTTCATCCATTTTCTTAGTCATGTCATTCATCCTTGTTTGAATGAAATTATTTCGATCGTTCAAATTTTGCTGCATAGTTTTGATGTCATTCATCACAGTTGATAACTTGTTGAAAGACTCCGTGTAGAGTTCAGAAGTATCATTACTCATGATTTTAGTACACAACTCATTTACAGATTGATTTAAAAGATTAATTTTTGTGTTTTGTTGTGCATCTTTTAACGTCTCAATGTTCACCTGTATATCATTCAATTGATGAGACAACCCGCTAATCTCATTAACTGGAAACTTATCCAAAAATTCAATTGATTTCTTCATTTGTTCTTTCAAAGTTATTGATTCGATCTCCAACTTGGCCGCACTTACGATAAGTCTATCTGACAACTTTTTTCTTTGAGTAATGCCGGGTTCTGTATTTGTCGAATGATCATCAAACGATATAAACACTTTTTCAACGTCACTTGAATAATCTGTTTCTTGATTGTTTTTCTCTATGGACATTTGTTATTGATAAAGTTGGTTTTGATTTTTTTGCAGCACTTTATCAGTATTATTAGTATTGAGAAAAAAAAAACAACGCAGTATTTGACCATGTCAGATCTCAATCAATTCATCACAAGTATGTAACTAACCTCGAATAGGAATCACAGTACTAACATCTGTAGAAAAAGTGCATGTTATTACATCAGACGCAAGATATTTTGAAGGTATACTAGAAGGGTACGACAAATCGACAAATATAATACTAAGTCATTGTTTGGAGCGAATCATTTATAATTCTGATACTGAAGAGAATGAGGAGATAGAATCGGGTGTTTACATTATACGAGGTAACGAGGTTGTTTGCATTGGAGAAATCGATGATGAAATGTATTCAAAAATCAATTGGGTCGAACTCAAAGGATCACCATTGAAAAGTACAAAGAATCCATTACGATAAAAATAAAATGTCATCTATTCTTCATCACGATATATAGTCATCTATTCTTTAATCAAGGGGATATTATTTAATTTCATTTTCACTGCCAATTCCAACAAATAGTCAATTGCTTCATTATACACTTTTGCTTTCCATACAGTTTCGCCCCATACGTATATTCCGTGTCTTCTAACCAAAACTGCCGATGTTCCTGGGTAATTTTGAATGGCCTCTTGTAACGAATCAGTCAAGTCTTCTTCATGAGGAGTGTTTTCGATGATTGGAATGGTTAAGGAGTCAAAATATTCTAGATTTCCAACTTTTTCAATTTTGCCATTAGATTTATTTAATTGTAATTTTGGAATTGCCTTTATTTGTTCGATATGGCTAATTTTGAACTCATTCATGTTTTCAAATAACAAGGTGATCATTACTGCGTTTTGGGAATGGGTGTGGATACAAGCACCTGCGTCTCTCATTTTATAACACGACATGAATAATGGAGTACATGCACTAGGTTTATACTTGTAAGATTTGGTCAATTCTTTAGGAATGTCATTTGGAGACCTCAACAATGTTTCATTGGGCAATTCGACAACGAACATCTCCCATGGTTTTATCCTTTCTTTTTGTACACCCGATGGGGCTATGTAAACCAAGTTTGGGTTCTTTCCCTCGGTGTCTCTGATTGATATTCCACCACCAGTACCAGTGACCCAGTTGTTGTCGTAGAACAATCTGCATAATTCACAAATCAAATTTGCAGGATGATTGGGGTCGGTGAATTGTTGTTGCAACTCGGGTGACAATTGATTTAATTCAATATTCGACACTCCATCAATTAAATCGTTTGAGTGTTTGCAATTACAAGGAGCAGACATGAGATAGTGAATGATAGAGAAAAGAAAAAAAAACGTTGGTGTGGAGTTGATCAATTGGGTTCTCTCACGTGGGTAAACAATGAAATCAAGACAAAACTCCGTCACTTTCTCTGTATATTGTTTAAATATACAATCATATCCACTGGCTAATCTCAGGACAGAATCTTGTCTTTGCTGTACTTAACTTATTGACACTTTCTGATTTCAAGATTGCACTTTTCTCACCGAAAAAAAATGCATAGATCTCGTTATCAACACCTTATTAAATGTCAGGATTAGAACAATCGTTATTTCAATTAAAATTCACCGCCAAACAATTGAGCAGACAAGCTGCAAAAGCAGGGAAGGAGGAGCTGCAAGAAAAAGCCAAGATTAAAAAAGCATTGAATCAAGGTAATAACGATATTGCTTCATTGTATGCCCAAAACGCCATACGCAAGAAAACCGAGAGAGTAAACTTACTTAAGTTGAGCTCAAGAATAGATGCTGTTGCTAGTAGGGTGCAGACTGCGGTGACTATGAGATCCGTCACTAATAACATGACCACGGTGATAAGAGGGATGGACAAGGCGTTACAAACGATGAATTTAGAGAGAATTAGTTTGGTGATGGATAAATTCGAGAACCAATTTGAAGATTTGGACGCATCGACTAATTATTATGAAAGCAGTACCAATAATGTCAATGCTTTGACTACCCCTCAAGACCAAGTCGATGAGTTATTGAGTCAAGTGGCTGATGAAGCAGGTATTGAAATGAAACAAGGATTGAATGCAACTAATGTTGAAATGAAGTACCCCGAAGTACAAACATCTTCAATCTCAGAAGAAAAAGAAGATAAGTTGGCAGAGAGATTAAGAGCTTTACGAAATTGATCAATAGAAATTTGTATAGTAATGTATAAGATAATGCTAAGCTTCTAATTTATTTTCCTCTTGTTTGATAATGTATGATACAATATTGATCAAATTTTGAAATCCCTTGTTATTTCCCTTGATTTTAATAAGATGCAATGAAGATGAGTTGATCAAGTCTATAACCTCGATTTTGAATTTCAATTTTCGACCACTGGAATATTTACTTGGAATGACCCCGGAGATCAAACCAAATTCTTCATCGATGTCTACTTTGGTGATGGAACCTTCGATTTTCTTTAGTTCCATTTGATTTTTTATTAATTTGATTAAATTGTTAGATGTAAGTCTGCTCTCAATAATTTTAACATCTTTGGTTGCAACTTTGGCATTTGCGGTTGAGTTTTTCGTTTTGGGGGTCGATAATGATTGAAAGAATTTCTTGAACCAATTACTCTTTGATGCATTGTTGTTTTCCATCGGTTTATCTGGTTTTGATGTTGCTGACATTCTTGAAAATCTGTTATGTCCTTGAAGTGGTTCTTGTTCTTCGATTTCAGCCAATGGGGGTCTTGGAGGTGCTCGTTTGGGGTTTAATGAGAATCTTCTAAATAAGGATGGTTCTTTTGGCCCATCGACAAATGGAACATCCCGGATTGGGCTCGTTATAATCTCGGGACTATTCGTTATAGAAACACTTTTCTTTTTGATTGATATAATTTCAGGTTCATTTTCGGTGGTGTTGATTTGTACTCGGGGTGATCTTGGTATCTGAGTACTGAATATGCCAGTTGAGTGTCTTGATTTCTTTAAACTGGATTTTTCGGGGTTTTCGTCATCATTATGTTGTAGTAATTCACTAGAGTTCTCAGCAATTGAATAATTATCATGGGGAACTTTAGTCTCAAATGAGCTTCTATGTTCATCGATGATTGTTTCTTGATTCGAAACTGATCTAGTCAATGTTTCCTTGGAGTCAACAATGGTGGGTTTCTGGTTACTATACTTTCCAATATCGGCTGTTCTCGAGCTGATAATATCATAATTTGAAATCTCAGTGTTTAAATGGGTAGAATGATCATTGACATGATTCAGCGAGACACACGAATACTCTGTATCGTCAGTACCATCGGAGTGAAAATCTTCATAATCATAATTGTCAAATTCGTTTTGCTTTTCATCCGAAACAACTCTATTTTCATCATCTTCTTCATTAATGGATTTCACGTCGCGCACTTTGATTCCCAAACCTAAATATTGAGAAGAAGATTTTTCTGATCTTCTAATAACTGTATTTGAATTGTTCAAGGTTTGATTTATTATAGTCAAATCTCCATCTTCATTTGCAATGGTGTTTGACTTTGGTAACAAACCTCCAAACGAAAACCTGGAAAATCTTGGATTTGGAATTAATGACATTGTAGTATTACCTTCGTCGTATTCTTCTTCTGCCGGTGGTAGAATAGCTGGAGTTACTTTTGTTTGAGCTTTATTTTCATCAATATTATTCAACATAGACTTGTAAAATGAGCTTTGAGTACTGTATCTTTTGTTCAATGAATTTTTCGACACCGATTTCAAAGGTTGTTTCCTTTCAAGCTCACTAAATTGATCAACACTCAATCTTTTATAATGGTGGTCCTTCTTCCCTTTGTCCTCCTCTCTATCCTCATTTATGTAATCTGATAAGTTTCTCGAGCTTGAAGTTTTGATGTCAGAAGTTATATTTCTTGAACTTGTTGATGGTGTTAGGAATGCTGATAAGTTTCTTGAAGTTGATGTTTTGAGATCTTTGTTGAATTTCTTAGGTGATGCATTCACTTCAATACCTAATTTGTGTAAAACTCTGGAAGTGTTTTCATTGATACTACTTGAATCATTGAACCTGTTATTCAGAGGTGCACCCAAAGTTCTTGCTCTCAACAAAGAAGTTCTTGGATCTAACAGTGTGATATGTGACGGTGGCTCTGTCACCGAACGACGTTTTGAGTCACTTGCAAACAAATCTTCAAAATCATTTTGACTTTGACGCTGTTTCAACTTTTCAATTGCAGCTCTTTGTTTGTCTTGTAATTTTTGTTTTTGTTCCAATTGTTTTTCTTCTTGTTGTAATAAGTATCGTTTCTCATTTATACGTTTCCTTTCTTGTTCCAATGCAAGTTTAGCTTGTTCTTCTTTGATCATCCTATTAGCTCTGGTTTCATTCTTGACGCGGACTTGTTCAGCCAACTCTCTTTCTCGTTTAGCCAATGCGTTTTCTTTTTGAGATGCTGTTCTTGATGGTTGGATGTTTTCTTTCTCATCGTCGTCGTCGTGGTGTTTATTGAACACTTGATCAAACATCAGTTCAAAATTCGTCAATGATCTATTACCAAGCAAAGCATTCTTCAACTGAGGAGGGTTTTGTGATGGTTTAGGACCAGCTTTGGTTGGACTTGATTTTTGAATAGTCGATGAACCGGATCTTAAGGATTTAGAAGACGCATTACGACTCTTGGATGCATAGACGCCTTTTCTCTTGGTAAATGAAGTGGAAGCGGTAAATTGCTTAGTGGGTGACGATGATGATGATGATGACGAGTTATGTTTGTTGGTTATATTTGATAACACTGGTGGATTGATTGAATTTGATTTCTTCAATAATGATTTGTTTGAATAAATTGATGACGATGCATTCAACTTTTCATAAGTTGTGATTTCTTGGGTTTCTCCAGTGACATTGTCAGTAATTGTTGTTTTCACAATTGAAGTTGATCTTGGAATCGTGGAGGATCTAGATTCCAAATTCTGAATACTTTCATTGGATGTTGAATTTGTGATATGTTCATTTCTATATTTCATTAATAGATAATAAAACATCTTCTCTGGACATTTGTTAGGTGATAATAATCTTGAAACAATGGTTGATTCATTACAATTGTGAAATAAAACAGAAAGGTTTTTCAAAATCTCTTTATCGATCAAATCAATTGATTTAATAGGGTTTATTTCCAAATTTCTCAAATCTAATGTTGTCGTTTGATCAAATGAGATTGTGGGCTCGGGATATTTTGATAACAATGGATGGGACAAAATTGAATCAATTGATATACGTTCACTAGGTTTAACTTTCAACATTTTTGTAATCAAATCTTTTGCTTCCCAACTTAGATCATGTGGCATTGAGAACTTCCCACTTTGAACTTTAAGTAACAATTTTCTAATATTCTCATCGTCAAAAGGTAAATGTCCCGTTAACAATGCAAATAATATAATACCACAAGACCAAATATCAGAAGGAGCGCCATGATAATTCTTTCCAGCAACAATTTCAGGAGATGCATAATGAGGAGAGCCACAAGAAGTTTCTAGTAATTTCTCCTTTACTTCTAAAGCCGCCATACCAAAATCTGCAATTTTAATATTTTTGTTAAAATCCAATAACAAATTCTCCGGTTTCAAGTCACGATGGCATATATTGAATTGGTGTAGGTAATTTATACCATTAATGATTTGCTTGAAATAATTGATTGCTTCAAATTCTTGTAATTTTCCCTTTTTAATCAAATAATCAAATAATTCACCTCCTTCGATGTATTCCAAAATCAAATATAGATCGTTTTTGTTCTCCCAAACATCGTATAATCCCATGATATTCGGATGGGAGATCAATTTCATAATTATGATTTCTCGTTCAATACCATAAGGTAATCTATTAGCTATGTCATCATCGTTATCTTCGTTGTGTCTTTTATACTTTGGGTTTTCTAATTTTTTAAAGTGTGATTTCGGGACAATTTTCACAGCAGCTAATTGATCAGTGTTTATGTTCTTGGCCAATCTGACTCTTCCTGTTGATCCTCTACCTAAAGTTCTACCTAATTTCCAAGGACCAATTTTGTTTTGAGACTTTCTCTTTTTAGATGAAGAGTTTGTATTTGTTGAAATTTGAGACAATCTTTTGGTTGCGTTGGTGACTGATTGGACAACCTTGTCCACGTTCATAGATGATGGATAGTTAGATGATGTAGTGGTTTGACTGAATCTATTGTTGGCAGGATCAGAATTGATTTCAAATTGGGAGGTTTGTTGAATGACAGTAGCCATGATTGAATTATTATTAGGTTAAAAGAATGAATTATAGTTGGTGAATGACTTATAAATTAAGGATAATAAGATTTGTTGATAAGATAACAACCGTTGATTAACTGTGAAAATCAGATGGTTTATGATAGAGTATAACTTGTGGATTGTAAAAGTGTTTAATAAACGGTGAGGATGATGTTTAAACTAGTGATTTGATACAATGTTGAGTGAGTCTAATGATGAAAATGAGGGGTGGGTAGAAAATTGGTTGACTGATTGATAGATTGGAATGGATGAATGAATGAATGAATGAATGGATGGTATAGATTGGTGATTGGAATCAAATCAAATAGAATTGAAATGAAAGAGAATAGAGAAAAAAAAGTGCGTGTACAAAAATAAAAAAAAAAAATAAAAAAATAAAAACAAAAACAAAAACACAAAATCAATAAAAATAAAGAAACCGTGTATTCACTGGCACTACCAAGTTACACCAATTTCAGCCCTTCAATCTAATATACAAACTTAGTTCTACTATAAGTGTGCTATGACTCTAACTAACAAGCTGTAGTATAATGCTCTGTTAATATAGAAATCCAGTATATTAGCTTTCATAATCATATCATAAGGAAGAACTGCAGAAGTGACATGTAAATGAAAGTAATATAACTAGTCTAGTTCACGCGATTAACATAGTAATACTGTTATGCAACAGATGCTATGGCGATCAGAATGTTGTACTAATGATCTTGTTGCAAAACTGAATTCAACATATAAAAGTTTGGGTGAAAAAACCTGAAACGCGCCTTTCCAATTTATAAATTGTTATTAAAGGCACCAGCTACTATACTTCATAATTTACAATTAAATCTTTAAAATTGTCCCTACAGGGCAGAAAAATATATGATGCAGATGTGGAATAATAGAACCTCATTAATGCAAGGCAGAACCAGATTGTAAATCTTACTAAACTCAAATCATGAGCCAATTCATCTTTATTGATGAACTAAACGTAATTTAGACTAATAAACCTGACTTTCAAGATGTTAATTTAAATTTTGATAAATACAACAGTCTGACATGAACGTCTCTTAATTTGAACCATTGCCATCTTTCAAGTGGACTATCATACGGGGTTGAAATTTCATTGAAGTGAGAATATGGCGATGAAGGTTTTCTTGGGTCGTGTATATGTGTCATAGAAACCCATGCGTTCTCATTCCTCTGATTTCAATTCCCCTGTTTCAATTTTTGTTTGGTTGGACAGAAAAAAAAAACTGGCATTGAAAAATTTTTTTCAATTCCCATTCAATTAATTAATCCATATATTCAATTCAGTTATGTCTGACGAAAGAACTTTTATTGCTATCAAACCAGATGGTGTCCAAAGAGGTTTAATTTCCTCTATCGTAGGTAGATTCGAAAACAGAGGTTACAAATTAGTCGGTATCAAATTAGTCCAACCTACTGAATCACTTTTGAGAACCCACTACGAAGACTTACAATCAAAACCATTCTTCCCATCTTTATTATCCTACATGTTGTCTGGTCCTGTCTTAGCCACCGTTTGGGAAGGTAAAGACGTTGTTAAACAAGGTAGAGCTATTCTTGGTGCTACTAACCCATTACAATCTGCTCCAGGTACCATTAGAGGTGATTTTGCCGTCGACATGGGTAGAAACGTTTGTCACGGTTCAGACTCTGTTGAATCAGCTAAGAAAGAAATCGACTTATGGTTCAAAAAAGAAGAATTGGTTGAATACAAACCAGCTTTATTCGGCTGGATCTATGAATAAGTTAGTTAGTGTGTTATTTTATAATCATTGATAAATATTCAAACTTATTCCTCATAGTTTAAGTTATGTACTCTGATATCGTTTTATTTTCTCTTTTTTGCAGCACAAAATTGATCTGAAAAATATATCAATCGTAAATCTCATATCTCAAAAGATTGTTAAAGAATGGCATCAATTGAACAAGACGACATATTCAACGTGGAGGATGACATGGAAGAAGATGAAGAGGAGGAACAACATCATGTAGGAGACTATTCAATTGATGAAGATCATCAACCAAGTATGCACCAGGATCAACAAGAACAAAATAATGATAATGAAAAAGTCTTACACGATGATATGGAAATAGAAGACGAGGATGGAGAAGAAGGTGAAGAAGAAGAAGGTGAAGAAGGAGAGGAGGAAGAGGAAATGGACGATGAGGAAGAGGAAGAGGAGGATGGAGAGGAGATGGAAATGGAAGAGGAAGAGGAGGACGAAGAAGAGACTAATCCTGAAGAAACTAATAAACAAGATACCATTTCTAACAAGGAAAATAAATCAATAACTCAAGATCAAAACCAATCCAACAATACTCCAATTTTAAACGATTCAACCATAGATAATTCAAAAATTACAGACAATTCACAAGATCAACTAGATGATAATCTAGAGAAAAAGATCCCGTCAAATGAAGAACAACATATAGATCAAGACCAATTAGATCAAGAGCAAGCAGAAAAAGAACATTCGACAACCACTTTCCGAGAACAAGTGATCAACAGGGCGAAAAAAGCAGTTGATTTCGACATTGTACCACAAGTAGCTATACCTTACTCATCACAATGTCATATTATGGCTTTCACTCAAGGTCCAAAGTGGATATTAACCGGTGGAGAAGATGGATTTATTAGAAAATACGATTTTATTGCATCGATTCAAGGAAAATCGCCATTAACAATGGCTCAAAAACATAATTTATCTGATTCTATAACGAACGCAGGGGTCATATGTTCTTATTGGGAAAATGAACAACCCATGTCACGACTGCAATTGATGAAAATGAATCTGAAATTAAAAGACTCTGATTTTTCCACTGGGTCAGTCAGTTATGAACCAAAGACAAATCCAGTATATGCATTGGACGTGGAGAAAAATGGGTTCTGGTGTTTATCTGGTTTATTAAGCGGTGGAATCTCTCTATATACAATGAGGCATAACGAAGGTTCGATTCATCACTACTTCCATCAATACTCAAAGGACTCAGCAAAATACAAACGTGGACACAAAGATGCAGTATCAGTTATAAAATTAAATCATTCACAAACAAAGTTCTTATCTGGATCATGGGATAAAACTATCAAACTATGGGATTTGAATACTGGTTCAGTGGTGACGGATTATGCTGGTTCCTCAGGTCAAATATCCAACATTCAACATCGACCCATTGGATTGACTGATTTGACAATAACAACTAATAAAGACCCCGAACAAGAACCTACCAAAAAAGTAAAGAATAAAGAAGAAGACGAAGATGATATCGATTCCTTATTTGGAGACGAAGAAAATGACAAAGATACAACTGACAAACAATTGGAAAACCAAGACTCACCAAAAATTAATAACGGTGCACAATCAAAAACATACTCAAATGACTCCATATTCATGTCTTCTAGTATTGATGGGACTATAAGTATATGGGATACAAGAATAGATAAACCAGTGGTGAAATTAGGGGTATCCGAAAACACTCCTCCCTGGTGCATGTCATCCACATGGTCAAACAATGGTGAGTTCATTTATGCTGGTAGAAGAAACGGTACAGTTGAAGAAATATCAATCAAAAAGCCAATAAAACCTAATACGAAAAATACACCAAACGTGTCAAAACTACTACAATTTCCTAAACTAAGTGGTCCAGTCAGTGCATTATCAACAATGCCAAATGATGATTTCTTACTCTGCGGTTCAAACGACAATATCAGATTGTACAACTTGACACTATACGATGAATTCTCCTCGACTTCTACAAATGTGAACTCGAAAAAACAACAAGCCACTCCATTTTTATTAATCCCTGGCCATCATGGAGGTATGTTATCACAACTATACGTCGATGAGACTGGTAGGTTTATGGTCAGTTCAAATGGTTATAGAGGATGGGGTCACGGTAGCTATACCGACACAGTTTTAATTTATGAAATAGATTTCGAATAAAAGTTTATTGTCTTAATTATTGAAATTATATATCGTACTTCTTATGTTCCCCAATCCAATGTCATTTATCATGAAATTTGAGTTTAAATCATTAAACTTGAAAAATTTGATTACGTTACTCGTGATTGTGTTTGTATTTCTGCATATTTCCTTGAAGATTGCTGATTTATATACCAATTCATCTTTTATAAGGAAGTGCAAAAGAAACCCAATCAAACCAATAGTTAGACTTAGTTTGTAGAAATTCTTCAGTATGAACCAATTCGAATTTCTCACTACCATGTGATTGTTTTCATTTCTTTCATCTGAAGTAAATAATTTTTTGAATATGGTAGTAGATGTTAATTTATGAATGGAAGATGAGGTTAATGATGTGTGTAAGGTTAATGAAGATGATAATGAGTTGGTATTCGACTCGTCTTCATTCAATGACAGGATGGAATTGTTGAGCTCTTCTTCCTCCTGTTCCACTTGGGAATATATTTCTTGTTCATATTGTAATTCCTCAATCACTTGTCTTGATACTTGATTATCTTGATCTTGAATTATTGTTGAAAGAATCTCAACCGAGTATATGTTTAGATCTTCTTGTTTGTTTATGTTTGAGGTATTGATCAACACGGATTTATCATTATACTCCAAAAACCATTTGGCCCAAGTTGATTGGTTATTGGGTAGGTTTTCAATTGGGTATTTTTCAATTAAATTTTTTGTTCTTTGTAGTATCTTGATCAAAGTAGAATCTGACAAGTTTTCAAATAAATTCGTTGGTGATAAAGTAGTATGTAGCAATGCAGAATCAACATGTGAGATTTCATCATCCTCAATATTCAATGTTTCCCAAATTTGTTCCTTCAATTCGATCAAACTTGAAACGTAGAAATAAACACTCACAAGCACGGAATTATAACTTATTATAAAGTCCCAAATGATCAATATTTGTGACAAGTTTGTCAAATCATGCGAGTACAAGGTGATGATACTCGATATACCTTGAAAGAATTTATAATCATAAAGCAACCCATTTGATCTAATGGTAGAGTTAGAATTGCATTTGATCAAATTGAATAACTCCCCATCCAAATTTTCAAGCAATGTTGGAATCAATCTCAAATGATCAATAGATAAAGTTATGTCATGAAGCATGAAGTCTCTAAGGTGAAACAATGTCATTTTTTCAAGTATGTTATATGCCAATTTCTCATCAAACTCGTTACTTTCACTATTGTAACAAACTAAGAGAATGATACTCGATACATCATGATACCCTTGGTAGTAATTCAAGCATGGGTACTTCCTCAATATTTTAATAATCAAATTTGATAGTTTATTCTTGATATTTTTCACATCTGAGGAGCTTAGTATGGTGGAATATGATGATGAAGATTTAGAATTCTGTATATGGTTGAACAAAGTAAATGATCTTTGAACGTCTAATTTCACTTGATCTTCATCTTTGTGTGGTGGTAAATCTATATCGTTCAAATCTTGTAATAGATCGAAATTGTCATTTAATAAATTACACTGATTATCATTAGTCAAACTGTGGTTCTCAGAATTGATATTTAGTAATATCGGCCAAATGATACGACGAGTTTCATTATTGATTAATCCATCAGTGGATCTAGACAACTCTTTCAATATATTGATATCTTTCTCCACTTTATACTTTTCAATAGTTTTCAAGATAGACTTTGTTTTCAAATGTTTAATGGTATCATTCAATGGTAGATCATCATTGTTGTATAGTGATTTTGATAAGCCGTCCATCTGTACCCAATTGTCATGTTGGTGTAAAAGACTACAACTGTTATTCAAAATTGTGTTTGTTGATGAATGAGATGACTGGATACCAGGTCGAGTATTTACATTTGATGAGTGGGGATTCGGAAGATCGGATACGGAAGTAAGTGGTTCAGATGTAGTCATTATAGATTTATGATATAATTTTGAGCTGATAGACCACAATATCCATTAATCGTGGACCTATTTTGGAATTGATAGCAAAGATGTTTAGTGAAGTGCAATGTGAAATGCAATTCAGCAACTGGAAAGTGGAATTGAGTAGCAATTGAGCAAATAAATAAATGGACTAAGGTGAGCGTGTGTGGTTTAATTGTGATGCCGTCAACTTTGACGTGCACTTTTAATTTAATGATATTAAACACTGATCTTGGTTTAGTGTAATAATATTATACAATTGACGTTCTATCGATGATAATACAAATGTCACAAGTACACGATTATTTTTCATAGCTACCACTTGTATCTGCAGCAATAAAATTCATAAACTAAATATTAAATATTTTATCAGTTTTCATTCACTAAGAAATAGAAACCAACATGAAGAGGTTGAAAAGAAAAGTCAAGTTTTTTATTTAATATCAAAACACCAGTAGTAAAAACACATCAATTTGATTCTGGTGTAGTATTCAACCTTGTCAAGATTAGACCCTAATTGGTTAGTTAACAAAATGTGGAGAGAGCTAGTGATTTTCTTTTCTAACTTACAAAAGGTGCCGAATGTTCTGTCTACATCAAAGATAAAATCAAAGCCTCTCCATCTTCATTGGAATAGTATCATAAATTGTATTCGAGTGGAAGAAAAAATAGAACCTTGATTTACACTTTTTGGTATTCATGAGAGAGGTCATAATCTGTTTTGATCTGAATCACTCAATCCGCCATGATTTTTGATATGGATCATCCTGTAATTACAAACTTTGTTCTCTAAGATTTGCTTCCTCCAAGAAGATGCAAATAGAAACAAAGAGTATGGACTAGCCTCCATTATGCATACTTCGAACAGTAGTTTTATCCTTATTGCTATACTTTTCAATATAAAACATTTCACAAGTTTTCATTTACCAGGTAATCTTCTCATGAACGTATATTTTATTTCTTCGTGCGATCAAAATTCCAAGTTTATTCCCCCACACAAAAAATTAATTCATCAAATGTCCATTGTATCAGCCACCCCCAACGGACTGCAACTCGAAGTGAAATGGTCGGACGACACAACATCAAAATACCATTACATTTGGCTTAGAGACAATTGTCATTGTTCGAAATGTTATTACTCAATTACCAAACAACGATTATTAAACTCGTCAACTATAGATACAAACATCCAGCCTAAGGAAATTAGAGTTGAGACAAACAACAATTCTTTGATTGTTTTATGGGATCAGGACTCACATCAATCAGTCTATGACTTCCAATGGTTATTCACTCACTCGTATAATCCACGCTTGACACTGATGAAGTCGAAAGTAAAAGATCCAAATAATATATTGGAAAAAAAATTATGGCAAGTTAAAGATATCGAGAATGATTTACCTCAAATAGACTTCAATGATGTAATGAAGGACACAGATGAGAAAGTTGTTTTGGACTGGTCGATCAAAATCAATAAATTTGGATTTTGTTTGATTAATAACGTCCCAGTTACACCTGAAGACACGGAAAAATTATGTGAAAAATTGAATTATATAAGACCTACTCATTATGGAGGCTTTTGGGACTTTACATCCGATTTATCAAAGAACGATACTGCTTATACCAATTTCGATATCTCTTCACATACCGATGGGACTTATTGGTCAAACTCTCCTGGATTGCAGTTGTTTCACTTATTATACCACGACGGACAAGGTGGGACTACTTCCTTAGTCGATGCATTCAAATGTGCCCAGCTTTTAAAGCAATTGCACCCAGAGAGTTATGAAGTATTCAGTAGGATCCCCGTGCCTGCTCATTCAGCGGGTGAACCAAAGGTTTGCATTCAACCTGATGTACCTCAACCAATTTTCAAACATGATTTGAATGGAGAGTTGATCCAAGTTCGATGGAACCAATCTGATCGTTCGACAATGGACCAATGGGAGAACCCAGAACAAGACGTTCCAAAATTCTACCAAGCGATCAAACATTGGTGTGATATTATCTCATCAAAAGAGAATGAATTTTGGTATCAATTGAAACCAGGCCAATGTTTGATTTTTGATAATTGGAGATTATTCCATCTGAGGTCTGAATTCACTGGCAAAAGAAGATTATGTGGAGCGTATTTAGAGAGAGATGATTTTGTATCTAGATTGAAATTATTAGCATTAGGTAGACAAGCAATTTTGGAAAGTATTTAGATTGTATATAGATTGTTTATATGATTATATAAAGATTGGAATTTTGTCCCAATCCCAAGGATCATTGAATCTTAATCCGATATCCAATTTGGCAATTTGATCAAGATCGTCTTTTGATAATTCAAAATCGTCGACATTCAAATTCAGAGCCAATCTTTCGGGATTGTTGGATTTTGGAATGACCGCAATATTTCTTTGTGTAGCCCATCTCAACAAAACTTGAGCTGGTGATTTATCATGCTTTGAACCAATTGACTTGATGGTGTCGTGGTCAAACAAGGTTGGAGTATCAAGAGCCTTTTTTGATTTCAATTCCAAGAATGATTGTGGACCAAATGAGGAATAAGCAGTGATTGCAATACCTTGACTTTGAACAAATTCAACCAATCTTGGTTGTTGTAAATATGGATGGTGTTCAATTTGTAAAACTGATGGCTTGATGGTGGCTCCACGTAACAAATCATAAATTAATCCACCGTTGAAATTTGAAATACCAATAGATTTAATTTTACCAGCTTCAACTAACTTTTCCAACGCTCTCCAAGTTTCCAATAATGGTACGTCTTCATAATGGAATTTGTCACCATCACCACAGTAAAAACCAGGTGGGTATTTCTCCTCAATTGGAACAAATTTAAATGCAATGGGGAAATGAATCAAAAATAAGTCCAAATATTCCAAATTCAAATCCAGTAATGTTTTATCGAGAGCTTTTTCTACATTTTTAGGATCATGGTATGAATTCCACAATTTCGAAACGACAAATAATTCCTCTCTTTTGACAATACCTTCATCAATAGCTTTGTTGATACCTGCACCGACTTCTTTTTCATTTCCATAATCTTCTGCGCCATCAAACAAACGATAACCGGTCTTGATGGCGGTGTAGATCTGTTCACTGGCTGAGTTTTGGTCTAATTTCCAACAACCAAACCCTACTTGAGGCATTTCATAGCCTGAATTTAATTTGATAGTAGCAACCATGTTTATATTTGTTATGATTTGAAATTTGAAGATGTTAAAAATTGGTTAAGGGGAAATAGAGGGGGTATTTATAGTAGAAGCAATTGAGGGATTGATTGAAGGAATTGGTGGAGGAAGAGGAAAAAAATTATGGGGGGGAAGGAAGTTGTATTATTTATATGTCAATTTAGTAATGGTGCATCAACTTCAACTCCACGCGAAACCATTCAACAAAGTTTGCAACCCAATTGTTATGTACTCATTCTAGATACAACGATAGGTAGTGCTGTAATTGAATTGAACAATACCAGCCAGCTTTTGTAGCCAAACACTGCATTTCTATCCATCAAAAAGAGTGAGCTATACAATTTAATGATTTGATAATGTCAAGTAACTTCAAAATGGGATGTGTCATTGAGATTGGGAATGTTCTGTGGATAAGCTTGAGAATAGTTTAGGATATGGAGAGAGCCCACTGTGGAACCTCATTGAGATAATTAGATTTCAACTTTACAAATGAGATCTCATTATTTTTTTGTTCTGCAGATTCATTTTGCAATCATTATATGACATCCGATCATTCAATTCGATAATCAAGAAACTATTTGAGTTAATGATTTCTTCTTCTGATTACTTCTGATGTAGTCAAGATCAAATCATCTCTTATGATCTTGCTGTTTTCTCATTTCACACCTTTTTCCTATTCTTGTGCAAACTTTGATAGCATACTCATTTCATTGTTTTAAGCTGCCAATTATAAATCCATATGAGTTTTTGAGTCGTTAGTTGGACGTTTACTTTTTGGATACCCCAGTGTTGAGAGATTTAGTTAAAAGCTATGCTGCTTGTATATGGTCTTCATTATTTAACTAATCTCATCTTTCTCATAAGGCAACGTTGAGCTGATATTTTCATGATTTTGTTACCATTGTACAATCCTTACATCTCATGAACGATCATCCACATGAGTGTTGCAGTAAATCATTTCTCTAATTGACCCCTAGTCGTTTGATTGTTAAAACTTTTGATGTTTGATTTCGGATGTCCTATTATGGTTGCAAAAAAATCTCAATCTCAATTGGAGGAGCCACCTATGTCAAAAAATGTTCAACACAATGAGCATTGCTGAAAATATACAAGATCTGACAGTAAATGGATTAGGATACCGAATCTTTTAAGAATATAACAGATTTGTGAGACCTAACACTTTCAGTTCAAATTAATGAAATATCGAGACCAGAATCAGTTAATAATTCGATCGGTAGCTTAAAAAGACATTTTCGTCAATTTTTGCAACCAATGGCTTTTTCTCAAATTCCAAAATTTCACAATTCAGCATCTTTGCCAGTAGTTATACAAGCGAAATCTAAGAAGATATCGTATGGCAATTCCCGTTGTTGAACAAACACTACATATCGGACCATAAAGGTTAACAATGGACTCAGTCTTCAGTCTAAAGCAGTTAATTTTTGAGTTAATTGTCCTTCAATTCGTTGTTTTTTAACATGGCCTCGATTATGCGGCCACTACAAGTGTTAAAGTATAACTTGCGTGCCGAAGCTATGGTAAGCAAGTAAGTTCAACACCTCACAAGTATGAAATAAACCTCCAGAAGTACAGGAAATTTGGCAACCTATTATTGTACAATAGCGCTGAGGTGGCCAAGCTTGTGGTCGGCGCTTCATTAGCTGAGAATCAGTTGAGCTGGTCCACCAAGTCGGGCACGCTGGTATCACACAATCGTACTTGGCTATTCACCCATCAGCTTTATTAGAAAGTTCTTGCCAATTACTACCAAGGTGGTGAATCGTTGCGATGCCTGTCAACGGGCGAATAAAGTAGTCTGACAATTTTATTTCTTAAACAAATTCTAATCATAGAGGAAGGATTATTCAAAAATAGCTGTTCACAATTGTATCTATTGGCCTACTAAACCATAATCTATAAAAGTATAGAGTAGATCATACCAATAAAGTGTCCAAATTCATGTTTCTCTTTGGGTTTCTCATGATTTGATCATTGTGACTATCATGATCACTGTTTGTCGCATCATACAGTGGTGACTTTTCAACCTTTGGTTCTGGATAATCTTTCAAAGACGTGAAGCTCAATATTGATCTGATAGGAGGTAATTGAGTTCCTGAAAACGCAATACTTTTAAGCTTTTCATCAGCCTCGTCGAAATTAGTCAGAGATAATTGTTGCGGTTGTAAATGGGGAGATTGACTTGGTGTCTGTAATGGAGTTTCATTTGGCGATATTATGAAATGTTGACCATTCCCACTACCAATGGTGTTTTGTTTTTTATTCAAACTGGCAAGATGAGTTTGCGAAGAGCTTATTGTGGGAGAATTTGGACGTGATTTTTTATTGACATGGCCTCGTTCTTGTTGTTGTTGTTGTTGATAAAATTCAAGGTTCAAAGAAGTAGATGATTGTTGTTTGGGTATTATGTTGGGAATGGCTGTGTTTGATCTTTGTTGTGATGTGGATGATTTCAAGGGAGTCATTCTTTGCAAACCAGATAAATTGTTCAGGGACGAAGATGACCTAATTTTCCCACTCAACGAGTTAAGTGAGGATGAGCTAGCATTAAACAATCTAGCACCGTTTCCTTGCTGTTGCTTTTGTTGAAAATATTCATTCAAATTACTGATTGACGTTTTGTTACTCATAGGAGGCGGCATAGTTGAAGACGTTGATGCATTTGTTGTATCTGGAGACGTGCCCAACGAATGCAAGGCGCTGTTGGACCCACTAAATATTCTTTGATTTTCGGAAAAAATGCTCAGGGTAGATTCTGATTTCAGTATGTTGTTGAATGGTAATTGCTGTCTTTGATGAGGAGGCGAGTTCGTATTTGTAGATGTATGTTGATTTTGTGCCAATGGAGGTAATCTCAAAGCGTCTGACGATATAGTTCTTGACATGTTAGCAGGGCGACCTTGATATAGGCTATTTGAAATATTATTGTGTGATTGAGAATTATGATATGGTTGTTGAAATTGCTGTATGGTAGTTGGAGAAGATGGAATTGAAAAGACCGCACTTCCTTGTTGTTGATAGTGAATCTGTTGAGCAGTATTAGATGAAGTATTATATGCGGGTACTGCAACTTGAGATTGTAGTTTTTGAGGTGCTGAAGTTGGATTTGAGGAAAACGATGATGGTACTGGAGGTGGTGCTTGA
The DNA here is from genome assembly GCA_003706475.3 of Insectozyma corydali. Lineage (NCBI taxonomy): Eukaryota > Fungi > Ascomycota > Pichiomycetes > Serinales > Debaryomycetaceae > Insectozyma > Insectozyma corydali. The sequence goes on from PPLL03000023.1 coordinate 94,561, forward strand.
GTTTGAAGTTGTGGATGTTGTTGCATTACAGGTTGGATATATCCTCCGTTTTGGGGTACAAAATATACTGGGTATGGTTGATGATGATGATAAACGTGATGGTTCCCATTACGATCAATAGATATGGGAACTGGTGCGTAACCCGGTGGTAGTTGTTGATGGACTATTGGTATTGGCTCAGAAGAATTAGTAGGTTGTATAGTTGGATGATTTTCATTACCAATAGAATGTTCATAATCATTAATTACATTGATATTAGATTTGTTATTCTTTCTCTTCCTTGAAGTTGGATTATTATGGATTCTCAAGTGTCTAGTCAATTCATCAGATCTGCTAAATCTTTTGGTGCATCCTGGGAATGTACAGGCGTGAGGCTTTTCCCCCGTGTGGGTTCTAATGTGTCTTGTCTGGTGTTCTAATCTGTGGAATGCTTTCTCGCAGAATGTGCATTTGTAAGGTCTATCTTCTTTATTTTTCTTTTCTTTAAGGGGCATAGTGAGTGAAATGCTGATAGTTGGAACGCAGGAAAGAAAAAGGGTACTATTGTTGGTGGTAGTTGTGAAGGGATAAGCAGTTAAAAGAAAAAAGTGTTGTTAATTGAAAAAAAGATTGCAATTTAATTTTGTATGGAGAAAAATAAAAATCATTTTTTTTTCTTTTTTTTTATTTTTATTTTTATTTTTATTTCTTTATTTCAGTTTTGTGTTATTTATGCACCAAGATCTTCCGAAAGATTTTGCAAGCTGCAGTTTATATGCACGTCAGATATATAACCTATTACTCATTTACTGGTCTTTTGACAAGATATATACATGTATATGTATCTTTTGCAGTCTACAAGACATATTCGTCTGAGTTATCTACAAATCTATAAACCTAAGTGACAATTCATGGAAAATCTGGTTTAAATTAAGGCAATCTTGTAAACAAAAAGAAGAATAGGAAAGAAGAGGAGATATTTAATTGTTCAAAAGCCACGTCAATTTTACTAAATATTGTTAAAATGGAGAGATTTGATTACTATTGAAACTTTACTATGTTTAGATAAATTTGAGTTTCTGGAATTGTGAAGTTAGTTTATGTAAGAACACTGAATAGAAAAACAAACAAGGCTAGAATAATAAACTAGTGTGTACACGTTATAATCAGTATAGATTTACGAGTAAATGAATTGAAAAAAAGGAAATCTTCTATACATAATCAAAACATTGATATTATCCTTTGCTACCCCAATATGAAGAAAAATGCAAAATAGCTGTTTATGTACTGTGTTTTACAGCAAAAAAACGTTGGATCCCAATTCAATAATTGCTTGGTAATAATACGAAATGGTGCATTCAACAACTGATTTGAAGTAGAGCTGTCCATGAGAAAGAATAAGAAAAATTTCGAAAAGAAGAATGTAGAGTGAGAGTTATGTTGTGATATTAAACTCCGGGCTTATCCAATTTGGAGGAGATAGATTTACCCCAATGTAATGGGGGGTAGTGAAAGTTAAATTAAATGTCAGACAATCTTCTTATAAAACAAAGTTTATTTTTCAAATACGAATGTTGTGAGTTGGAATTACTTTTGTTGCTTCATATCAGCTTCCTTTCATTAATCGTTCCTTCGTAAGTTCCATCAAATGAGATTCCTTTTTTCACCCTGTATTATTTTTTTTTTTTATTATAATTTATTATCATAATTAATCCGAAATCTTAAATCCCAAATTTCAAATCTCAGTGCATAAGATGTACCAAATTACATCATTTTATTCAAAAGAAAAACATGGTGTGATTGAAGTATCTTGCATAAAATTTTCATAATTGAATATTGTTGTTTAAATGAGATGGACTAGTAAATGACTCAGTTTACTTAATGATTTTGAAGTAGTAGGAATTTTTACTATCTCATGTGTCTAAGTTATAAAAACTAAGTTTTACCAGTGTATGACAATCCAATCTAAATGCCATCTCCACAGAAATAAGTCCAAGACATGAGTATTCACAATAGACTTACAATAGAATACAATAATTAGGCTCGCCCATGGGGTTGTTTCAAGTAGTACAATTGATTAATCAGGATATTGTTCGAAACAATAGAATAGTTGAAATTGGGTGATTTTAAAAAATAAATTGCTTATCTTTTAAACTGTGGAAATTTTTACACCCGTCTTCACAGTTATCAACACAACCATAACTATATGAATTAGCATATACATAACTTGTAGTTCAACTTCCTCTCCTTACGTAGTTGTCACATGGATGTCAAAGTTAAACGCAGAATTATAAATTCTCAACCCCAGTGTTGTATATTTTATTGTTATTTGTCATTTACAATTGATTGACGCAAGAACTCAAAAAATAAAAATGTAACATGCTTGATCACAGGCTTAATTTAGTGATTTAAAATATATACGCACATCATACTTCATAATTGAAATCTATCCATTGGTCAAACCATTGAATATTTCCCAACAAGTTGTCAATATCATACAGGTCTTCGTACCCTTTGGAATTGAATATATCTTGGTTCAAACTGTTCGATTGGTTGATTTCCGAAGACTCATTTGACATTGGGGTACCATTACCACTGTCATGTTGATGATACGCAGGTAGCACATTCGTTTTGTTGTTGTTTCGCACCTCATTAAATTGACTACGTTCCTTTTGAGCCAAATCATCTTTCAATTCTTCCTCTTCTTCATCTGAAACCTCCACTTCTTCATTTCTATATAGTTGTTTTTCAAAAACTTTACTAAACTCATTGCCGCTCTTACTTTTATCTTCATCAATGTTTCTCCTCACTTTGATTTCCATTTTGTTATTATTATTATTTTTATCATTATTACTATGAGCTTGAAATATCTTCTTACTTTGATCTTGCTCTAATTTACCCAATTGAGAAAACGTCTGCAAATTCACATCGGATGACCCATGGTCTACTCCAATATTGTTCAAGGCATCTATATCTTCTTTCAATCTCAAGGTCAAAATCTTATTTGCCATTTTTAACGCCCATGTACACTCCTTCACCATTTTAAATCGTTCTCTAAATATCAACTTATTCATTTCATTCCGTACTGGAGATTTTTTCAACAAATTCAATAATCTAATGGCATTCTTTAGGATTGTTCTTGACTGCTCAATGAAAACACCCCCGTTTATTATAGTGATTGCATTGACTCCAATGTTGAACAATAATAATAAATTGGAATACCATGGAGTGTATAACAACCCTGCCTTGTTTGTTTTATCCAATACGTCAATGACTCCAAAACACGCATCAATCACCAATTCTACCTTTAGTCCATGACTAGCAATTCTTTTACCAATATAATTGAATAAAACTTTACCATGTATACACATCACTAGATCATAGTAGTGTAGCTTCACTTGCGATCTGATCAATGAGCTATAATTGTTCATAGAAGTACCATCATTGTTAAACTCAACCTTATACAACAAATCATTTCTGAACCCCACTTCATTAAACCAATCGTTTAGCTTGACCAACTCCGCGTTGATTTGTTGATATTTCACCAAATGCGGATTATCATTAGGTAAGGTATGGATGAAATTCAGAATTCTTGCAATCAAGATCAACGCTAATGCAGGTAAAGTTAACCAATCATCTTTTATATTCCCTTGTTGAAAATAGTCATAACTAGGAAATTTCCTACTAAAATCTTCGTCCCTGAACCCACAATATCTCCCAGTTTGTAAACCAAACACTCGATCAAAAGTGAAAACGCACCAAAATATCCGTTGGGCTTTTAATCGTTCGTAATTTGTCGATATCAAGATTTTGGGATTCTCTTCATCAAAACCTAATCCCATCGACTTTGTCATCATTACAGCTTGATTAAGTGCATGGCTGCATGAGGTTTGTCGATGAGTGACCCTAAGGTATAACGCTATAAGCAACCAACTTTGTATCAATTCAAAGGATTCCCATTCAAAACTTAATATCAGCACAACTTTATATCCATATTTAAACAATTGCTCCTCTAACTTCAAATTCTCAATACTAGGACCTTTTTGTTTTTGAAATTCAGAAAACCGAATTGACAAAGCAAGAACTAGGTAAAGTATAGCACTAAATAATTTAGTTTGATTGGTTTTCGAATCATTGCATTGTTTAGTATCCGATTTTTTTTCTTCGTCTTGCTTCTCTAATTGATGTATCTTTATGTACGCCTCGAATTGCTCTCGAAACACAGTTTCATGTAATATTGCAAACAATGGGTTGATTTCAATAAAAAAATAATCAATCAACTCTCTTGGCTTGATTGAATTTATATCAAAACTTGGTTTTTCCGGTAGAGATTCACTTTTTATGTAATTAACTCCCAGCATGTTCCAACCAAAATATTGCGTTCTTGGTATAGTCACCATTTGTTTCAGCTCCTCGCTCAAATTCGCATACATCGACCTACATAGCTCCACAATCAACAAATTTTGATGCCTTCTTGAAAATCTCCATTTCGATGACGTGGAAAATATAGTATTTATGACAGAATCAATTTCTGGTTCTTGAGACTGGGGCTCTTTATATACGGTATTGGAATTTTCTGTCAACAAACTTTCCAAGTATTGCACCCTATTTTCCAAATGTGATATATATTCCTGGTTTGTAGCTTTGTTCACTTGGGGTAGTCCAAATGGCTCAGTTTGTAATGGAAATACTCTTTGTTTCTTCATTGGAGGTTCTTCTCGAGATGCAAGTAAAGCGTTTGACGAGTATGAGCACTCCTTCTTTTGTCTAATGCATGTGGAACATGGATTTGTACCTGTGCATTTGATTTTATGATTTCTACATCGATCACAAGCTCGGCTTACTCTCATTCTTGATCTAGACTTGTTTTTCGAAGGTGGATCACTAGTGGACTGTACATTGTTATTATCATTGGAACCTAATAAAGAAGGATGTTGTTGGTAAGGAGGTAGATATCCTTGTGGAGATGGTCTTTGATCCATATTGGCATTACGAATATTCGATTCATTGGATAAATAATTCATACTGGCGTTTTGCACAAGATCATTTGATGAGGATATTGAAGAGGGTCCACTTGACTTGGTCCTCCGATCGGTCATGAAATTACGCACAGAAAAATAAATTTGATAAATCGTAAATTTTCAATCTATAGACATTCTATTTTGTAAAATCAAATACAACTTTATTGACTTTATGTTTATCAAATAGATCAAAAGCCTCTTCAGCATTTTCAATTGAGGTTTTGTAATCGATAAATTCACTAAATTCGTCTTTTACCAATTCAAATATTTCCAATGCTTCAGGGAATAACGAAGCTGAATGACATCTACCAAATGAGATATTGATATTTTTCAAATAACATTCTAATGAAGTGAATGGAAGATCCTCGTGACCCATTCCCAAACTACTAATAAAACCATTTCTTCTCACTGCTTCAAACGCGGTTCTTTGTGCTGATTTTGCACCTACAACTTCCAAAACTGCATCAAATCCAATGGCATCCTCGGTGTTTTCTTTGATATACTTTTCCAATTCGTTAGGCTCGGTCTCAAAATTGATAACTTTTGAAGCACCCAATCTCAATGCTTGTTGTAATCTCAGTGGTACATTGTCAATCACTACGATGTTTTGAAAACCAAAATGGTGCAAAATCCTAGTAGCACAAAGTCCTACTGGTCCTGCGCCCAATTGAAGTACGTGACATTGCTTGAACCCTTTCAGTGAGATTGAGCTAGTAGGGTCAATTGATAAAAAGTCGATGATTTTCTTGACCCCAAAATATCCAGTAACGAATATATCTGCCATCAATACGTAGATAGAATCATCAACGACTTTACTCGTATTCAAAGGCTTCTTAATCAATGTTTGCTCGGCATATGGAACTCTAACATACTCTGCTTGACCCCCATTTAATCCAATTTTACCAAAAGTATTGGTGATTTTACATTGTCCACTATACCCATTTTTGCAATACCAACAGGTTCCACATTGGATGGTGAAATTGCTCAACACCACATCACCAATTTGAAATCTTGTGACTTTTGAGCCTAACTCAACAACTTCTCCAGTGAATTCATGACCAATGATGGTATCTATAGGCCCAGGAATGTGACCACGGTAAGAATGCAAGTCTGTTCCACATAATCCAGAGTAGTGGACTTTTAAAACCACATCGGTGTCGGATTGGATCGTTGGTGTTGGTCTATCTTCTACTTTAACTTTGTGTTTGTCGTGGAATACAACCGCTTTCATTGATTGTGGAAGAGTCATGATGGATGAAAATTTCGAAAATGTGGGGTGGTGAGAACTATTTAACCGAGATCGTTGAATACCCGCTACGATGAAAAAAAAATAATACTGGCTCAATTTGTCATAGCGGTTTGATATGAGCATAAGAATACTTTAGAGATTTTGATTCTTGCGTTTGTTTATTGAATTTATAATGATTTTGAATATTATAATCTATTAAGAAGTATCGTCAATTTGTTGCGGATCAGAAATGATACATTGACTGTTGACTATTCTTGAGGGGTATAGTCCGTTGAAGTTTGGTTGAACTTTGCCTTGACAAACTCAAAAGTGATAGCGTCTATAGTTGTTCAATCGTATAGATTGTGACAAAGTAAATGTACCGCAACCTCTCAATGTCAAGATGATATGCTGTAATTCAAAAGATTGTTGCAAACAATGTTTAGTTATCAATTAGTGTATTCAGCTAAAATCTTCTGGATCACCCATCACATAGGGTCTTTCACGAAAGTAGTGAAATGAATCCCCATTAATGCAATTTCTCTCAACTCTAGTAAGATTAGCACAACGAGATTATGCTAAGTAGACAAAAGCGTCAATTTGAAGCTGCGATAGGATTCAATTCCGACTAGCTTGCACGATTGAAACAACTTGAAGATTTCATGTGAATTCTCACAAATCTTTCATTGCAACAACAAATGAACGCATCTTTAATACAGCGTACCAAGATAGTATGAGCATAAATTAGCTTTCAACACAACACCGACTTAGTTTCTAATCGCAATTAGAGTAAACTTTCAAATTTCGACATATCACAGCAACATTTTCATCGTGCTCAAAAGGACGTCTTTAACATTAAGTAAAACTTGCTTGTATCCCACTAATCTGTTGAACAAATTATACAAGAAAAACATCATTATGTTCAAACAAATCAAGTTTCCAATCATTGCATAGCTCAAATACACAAAGACGGTCAACAACTTCAACATGGAATTGGATAACAGTGGCAAATTTTTCTCAAAAACACCTGACATTTTAAAAATCAATGAGTTTGTTATCAATTCGCACTTTGCATCTTCTGCTGTATTGTAGCAATGAGTAGTTATCATTTTCGCAAACAGATTATAGATTGTCAAGTATGTGATTTTGAAATGGGAATAATCCTCACTCTCTGGATAATCTAGGAAATACATTATGTCTCCATTATGTTTGAGAATATTATAATTGTCTTGTAGTATGGATTTTGAGTCTTTGAATATATAAGTGATTGTATCATAGATGAAGTTATTTGAAAATGTCATAACGTCACAGAATGCAAAAAATCGCATCAATAGTCCGTGGAAATAAGCTCCGAAAGCACAGATAAAAGTTCCAAACCTGATCAACTTGAATGTGAGTAATAGCGTCACTTTCATCATTTGCCAAACAGTTTTGTACACATTCTCAAAAGTTAGTCTTCTCCAAATGAGTTTGTAATTTATCACTATCAAAGGAAGGAATTTGAAAACCCAATTGATTTTTATATACTGATTAACAAAACCTCTGTTATTTCGCTGAGCGTTTGCGTGTTCTCGGTAGAGTTGATTTCTGTGAAAGATCTCCATCAAAGGAGTGTTCAAATCTCGAAAGATATCGAATTCGAAATCCATGAGGAGTTGAATCATTTTTTTTTTTTTGTTTGCGAGTAAGAAATTTAATGAGTTTAGATTTTGCACCCATATCCATTCGGTATATTATTGGTCTTCTACAAAATTTAGAAATGTTTCACTGCTAATCTCCAATATCCTTTTTGCGATTTTGGCGTTGCTAAGTTGTTGAGGGTCATTTTTCTGTTGTGATATCTCAAGTAGGCTTCTTATGAAATTGAAACAATCCACACATTCGTTGGTTGAGATGTTTAAATATGAGTGTAAAAACCCCTTTGGTACTTTAATATCCGGGTCTATATGTTCGTGTCCTTCTATAGTTGTGATCACCATACACGTAGCCATCATGCATTTCATATTATAACATAGTATAACTGGCAAACTACTAAGATAATCAATCAATGCTGAAGTTTGTTTAAATATATCTGCTCGTTTTTCAACAAATTTGTCATCACCTTTCAAATTGAAAAAGATATCTTTGAACATATAGGGCAAAATCAAATTCAAATCAAAGCCCAATTTCCGAAGTATCATTTCCTCCCTCATCAACAATTGGTCTTTCCATTTCCAATATACGTCGGATTGCTCGTCGATTTTCACTTGGGGGTTTAAGTTTCTGATCTGACAACTAACAAGACTGATTTTGTCTGGAGGACGATAGTTGTCATTTATCTTGCATGATATGCAGAAGGCAGCCAGGGCCACATAATATTTCGAAGACGTGATGGGTAGTCTCATATAATATCGATGAAGATATAGCACGGTGGCGAGTATGACACGTCCATCTGCTTTCATTCTCGTGCCTAGTTGCACCACGAAATTATAAATGCTCTCTCGTAACTTCAACTCTTGTTGTATAGACAATCCTTGTTGTCTTGATGGTGATTGATTCAAAAAGTCGTTCTCGGTGTATATCCAAGCATCATCGGATTTGGTGATCAAATTCTGCAACGATTGGGAAAGGTGAGATAATGAAGATTCAGTTTCCATTATGAATGAAAAAATTATACTTTTTTTTACAACTCATGGTTTGAATCTTGGACTATACAATAGTTGAAATGAGAGAAATGCTTAGAGTATAATATATGATGTGGATTGGATGTAATCCTTTGTTCACGAGTGGTAAGCAATGTAGTCAGGATCAATAGTGTTTAAAAAGAATTAAGGGAACAACCTAAAACTTGTCCACGAATCTATCTTTCTTCAATTCTTCCTCTAACAATATTCTTCCTCTAACAATATTCAATCCTCACTTACTCCTCTGCTACTCTAATTTTCAACTCACTTCATCATTTATTCCCACTGTTGTCTATCACCAACCTGTATATAGATTTACCAGTAAGTTGAAAAAAGTTGAAAATTTTTTTTTTCACCATTACCATTATCATGTCTCAATTCATGCACCTAGTTAGGCCTAATGTGTTGGCTCCAGCGGTGCCTTCATCCAGCACAGGTCCAGTGAATGTGAAAATTCACTCATCTGCGTTATTAACCATCTTGGAAATTGTGTCGAAACAGATATTGAACAAGAGAGTAATTGGGACCTTGTTAGGTCACAGGAACGAAGATGGGTTGGAGATTGAAATCAAAGACGCATTCATGGTTCCAATTAATGAAAATGGAGATTCGATAACTATAGACGAACCATCGCATAAAACCATATACCAATTGTACAAAAGATCTCATCCTAAAGAAACTGTATTAGGGTGGTTTGGCTCAAGTGGCAAAATCGACGATAATACTAGTTTGATTCACGATTTTTACTCAAAAGGTGTTGATAGAGCATATCCATATCCTGCGATTTACTTAAATGTAGATTACATAAATGAATCAGATGGGTCGGTCAAATCTCCCGAGATCACAACTTATATTGGTGCCAGTGTTGGTTCAGTCAAATTTGGAGGAACCACTAATGTATCACTTGGATGGAAAACCACAACTATAAACAATTCCTACGTGTTTACTCCATTGCCTAATGAAATTATAAACAGCACAAGTACTGAGAAAATCGCATTTAATAACTTAACAAACAAGATAATAGATAATATAGACAAGAATGAGATTAGTGATTTATCTTATTTATCTGCTCAATTGGAAACTTTACAAGCCAACATTAAGTTCATATTGAGCTACATACAAGACACCACTGAAGCAAATAAACAAAATGAAGATGCAAATATCGATTTATTGAGATTGTTGAGTAATTCAATACTAAACAAACCACAGTTGTTGACTACTTCAGAGAACTTGGCTAAATTGTTCAATGATCATAATCAAGACGTAATTATGATTGAATATTTGACAAAGGCTATAAAGGACCAGATTGAATTGAGTTCAAGGTTGACTGCTGCTGCTGAAGCCGACAAGAAACATTAGGCTGCTTCAATATACACTCATTGCAATAACATTTACACACAAACAACTGTGGTTTTATCTCTAACTGTTTTTATTTCTTCCTCCCTCATCGGCATAATAAACAATCAGTAAAACAACTTTGTGTAATCTTTAGTAAAAAAAAAAAAATAAAAAAAAAAAAAAATTAAGCCTAAAAAAAGGAGAAGAGTTTCACATTTATTAACCCTTCATCTGTCAAGTATAAACAACAGATTACTTAGTCAAGCATTGATACGAACAATAGATACACAGCATCCAATCCATCAATGAGTTATGGTGGAAAGAGAAAGTTTAGTATAGCCAACTCATCCTCCTCCTCGTCCGATGATAATCACCATATACATGCCGTAGACTCTGATTCTGAAAGCTCGCTAAGTGAGGTGGCAGAGAAGTTCAACCCTAGAAAGTCGTTCAAGGGAAAGTCTAAAAAAGTGGCTCTGGCAGGTAAGAAACTACCAAAGAAGAAATGGGTAAATCATCAATATCTGAATAGTGAGGATAGTGACAATGATGATGAGGAGGATGACGTTAGTGCTAACAGTGAAGGATCTGGATCTGAATCTGAAGGAGATGATGATTTAACTGGTTTATATTCATTATTATATAACAAGAAACAAAGTAATCAAGAGTCTGACAATGATGCAGGAAGCTCATCGGATGATTCTGATGATGATGACGACGACGATGACGATATAGATTTTGTGAAACTTCAAGCACAAAAGAAACTTCAATCGATGAGAAATGCACGAGCTTTGAAAGGGTTTAAGGGAGGGAAAACCCTATCTTCCACGTCGGCCATTGAAAGTTCTTCTTCATCTGATAACGAAGACATCGAGAAGGAAAAGACCTATCTACCTAGGAGGAGGAAAAGTCTGGTCAAATTTGGTAGAAGAAAGTCTAATGCTGCATTGCCAGAATTAAAATTCGAGTTCCATAATCAAGACCGAATACGAGAAGAACCAGAAGATCAAACTATGGCGCAAGAGGAAGAAGATATGGGTGAAGAAATCAATTTATCGCCATCTATTAGCAATATTAATTCGACAGTTCCATTCGAATTTGAATTCGACAATCAATTAATGGAAGTTCCAAAAATTAAAGACGATGAGTTGAATTCAGATGATGATTATGAAATTGATGATAATGAATTGTTGGCTACTATACAAGCAGAAAACGATGTAGATGAATTCCTACCTGACTTATCAACTAGTCACGATTACAATCATCAAAATCAGCTTAATTTTTCGATGCGACCGGAAACTATAGCAGAAGAAGCAAATGATGACGACGAAGAGGATGACGAGGATGACGAAGAGAATGATCCATTTCTAAAAGAAGAAGAAAAATATCTTGTTAACGAGTTTGAAAATAATGGATTTGATGAAGAAGATGAAGAAGATGAAAGTTATTTCGACTTGGACTCTGATCTTTCTACTTCTAAAAAAATCAACAACTCGTTTAAAGGGATTGGAGAAGACAAACTGAAACCAATTAAAACTTACGAAAGTAACGACTCGGGTGATTCCGAATACGACGAGGATGATTTCATAGATTTGAACGATTTTGATGTACCTTTATTTCAAGAAGATGAAAAAGATGAATTGAGTAAATCAGGTAAGAAACGACTGAAGCTTTACAAAAACCTGGATGAAGATGACGATAGTTATTTGTGGAATTACTTTTTTAGCAGTGATAACGATTCTTCAGTCGATGAAAAGGAACAGCATCAACTTCCTCGTTCAAGGTCGAATTCTAAGCAGTCAAGAAGCAAACACAATAAACAAGGAGTAGACGATTTATTTAAACAGATCGATAACGATCACACCTTTAAGCCAAAACGTGAAAACGATGACTTTTTCAGTAGCAATAACAATTATATCGATGAGTCCATGGACGAAGATGTCGATTACGATCTGTCTGAATCTACTGATATTGATGAAACAATTCCAAAACCAAACACGAGTGGAAATCGACAATATGCAGGAGGACTGAAAAAAGCGACAGAGGTTTTGTCTTCAAAAACAGCAGATTATAGGCCTCCTGTTTTGGGCTCTTGGGTAACAATAGATAGTAAGCCATTTGGAATTATTGACGGTTTGTCAACTAGAACATTGCAACCAAAACAAAAACCGAGCTACATAAATCAAGCATCAGGTCAACACCATCAACAACAACAACATCATCATCAGCAGCAGCAACAAGCAGCCCAATATACATCTCACAGCATACCAAGGAAAAGTATACTTATTCCTACATCATCAGAAGACTCTGCTGAGATGGGATTAGATGAGTTACTAAACATTAGTGAATTGGATAATAATGATGAAAACGATGCTAAAATATGGCGAGACTTCAATAATCACAAGAAGATCCCATTGGGTGCGTTTAGAAACAAGTCTATATTACACAATCATCATCAACACTCCGACCAAGGTGAGTATTTGAATAAAAGAAGACACCTGAACTCTTCAGTAAAGAAACCGCAGAATACCAATTTGAATAGCGGTAACAAAGATAAGTTGAGAAGAAGGCGGCAGAGTATTTTGGAGGCAGTCAATGAAGGATACAGGCCTACTAAATCTGGATTATTTAGTGAGAATGCGTTGGCGGACGTTGAAGAATTGTTGGGCGATGATAATGATATAATGGCATTAATTAAAGGATTGTAGTCTGAATATATAAAGATTGAAACATTTTTTGTGAAGGCTAAATGTCGTGTGCAATTGGCTAAATAATAAATGTAGGCTTCTTTAGACAAGGCTTAAATTCGCTGAATGATTATTATCATCCTAATGGTTTAATGAACACCGCTTCCAGTTGAAATATAAACAGCTAGAAAGTTGGAAGATATTGTGCTATTGTTGGTAAATTAACTGGTGTTGTTGGTAATTGGTTATGAAGATTGTGATAGTCCAGTGTTGTGCTGCATACAACGATGGTTTTGCACATAATTCTAAATCTTAAGGGGTAGAAAGCTAAAATTTATTATGTATGAAGGTTTAAAACTAAGGGTTTTTTTTTTCAAGATTTGTAACACCTTCCCACATTGTTTAAATTGTATATAGTTTCATGGCTTTGGATGGATTGCTCAAACTGCATTCACACCGCCATCACACGAACTCATACACGTACGCACCCACAAAACATGGCTTATAATTACCTCCAACACTAATTGATATATATAATCATATGGGAATCTCTCTTCTCTTGTCTCCCTCCACCATCGCCTTCTTTCATCTCCTACTCTTCCATGATATAACTTTTGAACACTATACAGTTACTACCAGTACATGATGAAGCTCAAAACTCATAGATCTAAGCGACTAATATATACCGTCATTTCTATTTGGATAATTTCAATTTTCATTTGGTTCAATTATAATTACAACTACAATCATTTCACTCAAAACTACACCACCCCATATTCAATTTATAACATCTATGACAATTTTAACATCATTCATAATGACAAAGACTCAAATACAGAGTCCAATATTACCTATTTCAAGGACAGTCTTGCATATAACTATTTCAAATCCAATTTGACTCTCGATATCAAAGATGAAACTTATTCGCAAATCTACGATACGATATTGGAGAATCACCAGTTTGAATCTATCCTAAACTTAGATTTCCATCAACGATGTGACTTGTTTTTCAAAAATGTGTTTATAGAAGATCAAAATTGGATATTCAACCCCAATGAGAATTTCCCCATCAGTTACTACTCAAAAGAATATTCCAATTTTCTACTCAAACATGGTCCTGATTTGAAATCTCAATTTAGTAAAAATCATCAATTTGAGACTCAAAGAGATTACGAGTATAAGTTGTCGACATATCTCAAAAAACAGTATCATGACTGGTCAATTGAACAAAAGTTAATCAACCATTTAACCCTCATTCGAAATTATAACAGATGTTTTATCAACACTGATAAGGAAAATGAGAAAATAAATCACCAATTTATAATAAATCAACAAAAATATCAAAATAAACCATCATTTGAGCCCACTAATCATGAACAGTTAATAAACTTAAATCAAGCCAAAGTGGTCGATTTCGAATACCGAGTCTACCCATGGTTATCATTTGAAATGCCGATATTCGAAAGATGGACGGGTGAATTATTTTACAGCCCACCAAAGATGAAAAATATATTAAACGACAAAATCCAACCCCTGGCCTCAGCACACACAAAACTGACCAGTTTTTTGCAAAATTTCAAACACCAATGTAATGGAAAAGGTATAGTATTGTCTATAGCGGATAAGCATGTTGATCACACAGTCAATTTGATTCATTTATTAAGAGCTTTGAATAATAAATTACCTATACAAATTGTCTATTTCGATAACATTTCAAACGAATCGAAACAGAAAGTTGTCACTGCTGCAAGAGAAGATTTCAGTCATTTGCCCCAACTGTTTTATAAAATACAAGACAAGTTCCCCTCAAATTATTTAGACCCTGCTTCAAACGGATTACCCAAGCAGGAAATATGGTTTATAAACGTTGCCAATGCCATTCAAGACAATTTCAAATTCAAGTTTAGAGGGTTTCTGAATAAAATTCTAGCCACCTTGTTTAATTCTTTCAATGAGTTCATGTTGATCGATGCCGATACCGTTATGATGCAAAATCCTGAATTTTTCTTCACTTTGGATGGGTATAAGGAAACAGGAACCTATTTTTTCAAAGACAGAGGGGTATTACAAAAAAGGGATATCAGAGATGGAGAGTTTCTCAAGAAGATTGGACCATCTGTAATTGATAATCTCATGTTCAATGTTCCCTTGATGACAAATTACACGATACAACGAGACTTGTTCAGAGGATTGATCCATTATATGGAGAGTGGATTGGTGGTTCTCAACAAGCAAACCCATTTCAATTCCATTTTAATGATGCAGAATATCAATTTCTTCCCTCCAATAACTTCCAAGGTTTATGGAGATAAAGAGATATTCTGGCTCGGTTTCGCAATCAATGGCGATGAAAACTACCATTTCAATAAATACAATGCTGCTTCGATTGGGGAAATCACCAGTGATCAAGAAAGAATGGAATCAAACAATGGTAAATTGTCCAATGCAAAAGAATTATGCTCACCTCACCCAGGTCACATCAATGGCGAGGACGGTTTAACCCTACTATGGATCAATTCGGGGTTTCGCTATTGTCATCAAGCCGACCAAATAAATTTCAACACTGAGGCTGGATACAATCGTCGATTGAAAACGTTGAAAACTGTAGATCAGTTCAAGACATTTTATTATAATCCATTGAGGATCAAACAAGCTCTCATACCTCCGATTCCACAAGATTTGAAAGACAGAAACAATGATGAGAATGAGCCTAGTAGTGGCTGGGCAATGGATCATCAATATTGTGCAAGATATCTATGGTGTGCTTATTCAAGCGTGGGAGGCAAGTCCAAATCGGGTGAGGACAATACACTCCATGGGAGATATATAGAGTTTAGTGAATTTGAACAGGATTTGTTCAATTATTACGGAGACATCTGGGTAGGATTAGAATAGGAATACAATTACAATAGAATTTCTATAATTTTTTGTTCAATATACCTCTTTACGTGTTGATCACCACCACATCACGAATAATTCTAATTTTCAATGAAGTGAGACAAAACAAAAAAAAAAAAAATATTTATACACCAAAATTTACCACCGTTAACTGATTGATTCATATCGCCATTACAATATGCAGACGAGACGCTCTTCTAGAACAAACAAGGGCCAACACAGTAAAAGAGAGTTAGATGAGTATTTAGATGATCTAAGTGATGAGGAAGTTGCCCAGGATGTTAAAAGATCCAAACCTGATCAAGAATACTCTAATAACGAATACGAGAGCGAGGATGGCGATTTCAACGGCGACGAAATCGTTCAATGCACTCCTTGTGGAGCCAATAAGGATAATTATGATGAAGAAAATGATGAGTTGGGGGAAATGATTGAATGTGAACAATGCAAAACTTGGCAGCATTTGAGTTGTATGGGTTTGAAAAAAGCACCAAAATCAAACTACTTGTGTGACGTATGCTCGGGAGAAACTAAACCAAAAGTCTCAGTTAAAAGATCATCTTCCATAACTATAGAACCAGTCAAATCAAAACCAAAATCAAAATCAAAATACGATTTATCAAACCCAATAGAAGCATTGAAGAACGATGTGAGAATCAGTACTGCAAAAGCTTTCTTCAACTTCTTCAAAAGATCATATCCGAAAGAAGATCTACAGGCTACTGAAGAAGAGAAAGAGGCAAAAGCTTTGAAGTTGACATTGGAGATTGAAGAAATTATACACAAGGAATTCCCAGGTACCAAGAATTATACCGATGAAAGTAGAAGAGTTTTATTCTTACTCAAAAAACATTTCACAAAGGATTTGTTTGCTGGTACCATAACATTAGAAGATGTTGTTAAAAAGACTCCACAAGAAATCAATGCTGATATAGCCAAGATTGAACTACAGAATAAGGAAAATATCAAAAACATAGTTTTAGTTGAAAACGACCAGACCCAAATTATAAGAAGAACTCATAAGGGTGAGATAATTAAAGAAAATGAAAACGAACAAGATCTAACTATGGATGATAGTATCAGCACTCGAAAAGTCGACCATCGTAGATTTTCAAGTGATATCACAGATGGGAAATCAAACATTATCAGTGAGAATCATAATGTTTTGAATAATTTCAACCCAGCAGTACCTCAATCCGATGATGAAGATGCAGATAAAGTTGGTGAGGTTGAAATAGACGATAATTCACAACAATACAATCCAGACTATTTATCAGATGATGAACCTGAAATACAAAACAAATCTTCACCATACCTTTGGACTGGGAATATCACATTTGAAAATTTTGCTAGCGTCGACCTAAATGCAAAATTTTATTCCACCTCGTCCCCATCAATCGAAGCGTCAATCAAAACCATAAAGGAAATACTTTATGACAATAAATATACGATTCTAGGGAAGTTGCACACTAAAGCTGCTGATGAATACTTGAACAAAGTGCTAAATACCAGAGATTTGTTATTCGTTCAGCTACTTCCAACCAATGATGATCAACAACCTCAATTTCAGAAATTATTAGATTATTGTTACGATCATAAACGAGTAGGAGTGTTAAGTGGGAAACCTAGTTTCGTTAAAGATGCTTATATAATGGGTATTGATTTCAATTCATCTAATTTACCTTATTATTTAAATGAATATAAATCAGACTTAGTCAAGGGTTTATTTGCTGTGTATGTAGCTAAAAAGAACTATAACATATCACAAGGGGAACTTAAGTCAACCCAACCAGTGACTAATAATGTATTGCAGGACATATTGTCTCAGTTGAGTTGAAAATTTGAATAGTAATGAATAATATGTAATTATGTTATATTTTTTTCTTTGTTTCCGCGATAGTCAATTTCAAACAAACCATTAATGTCATATGAATGAAAACCCAACTCAAGTGGACAAATTGGGAGAGCCTCAAACTTTTCCGTCTTCATACAAAGATGAAATAGACTCTAGTTTGGTATTTGGCAACGACTTGACACATGAACATGATCAACAGCACCAAGTTAATGAAAAGTCAATGGAGAATAGTAATCATGACATTGCTCAAGGAGAAGTCACGCAGACTCAAAAAATTCTTGATTGGACTAGCAGTGGTCTCCAAACTAAGGATTATATCAATTCCCTACCCGACACTCAAAAGATTCCCAAACAAAGCGAAAAACTACCTGAAACACAAGTAATACCCTCCCGAAACGAGAATTTAGCAGACACTCAAGTAATACTACGATTTGGCAATGACACTAATAAACATAGTGATACTCAAATTATACCTACCCCAGAAGATAGTTTATCGAGAAGACAAGTGATCAATACTCAAGAACAAATTGGAAAAATTGACACAATTGACAATGAAACCTATGAAGACAAAGACATTGTGAACCATACAAACCATCTTGAGATTCAGACAGATGAAGAGGATATAGGCAATGGAGAAGAGGAGTTCAGATATGGTTATGATGATAGTTTGTTGAACCACCAAATGAAATTTAAAACCATACAAAGAGCTTTTAAAAAAGGAAATTTAAACCTACGAAGAGGCAATACGTTTGATTTGGCTCATTCCAAGACTAAACCTACCCTCGAAAGAAATTATAGTGTTCCATTAGTGCTAGCATCCTCACAAGAGAACTACAACAACAACGACATTAGTCTCGATGACATCAACAGATCATTCCAAACGGATAAAGGTGGTGATGACGTAACCATAAACACAACAGTTGCAGGACAATTGATACCACCATCATCACCAGAAAAAAGTGATCAAAACATGTCTAAAGATTTCTCATTAGACGCATCGGAGATAGAGGAGCCCGACCAAACTGATAATAAGGAAATTGAGGAAAAAGTGACTGAAGCAAACACGACAAAGGAAACTTTAGAGAAAATGTATCATGATCTTGATGATGATGATGATGACGATGTGATACCAAAGAAGAGACGTTTACAAAATACAATCGAATCTCAAGTTTCAGCAACTCCATTTATATTGCGTGAGGAGAAATCTGACATTTTAACAGACTCAGATATTATTCACAAATCCTCTGTTTGGGCATCTTTCAATCTCAAGATGTATACTGGTCGAATCAGTACCAAATTTATCGACTATGCAAATGTAGTATTCTTTGAAGGGTCGTATGAGATAAAAAATCAAGATTTGAACCTATTGGACATTCGAATAGGTGATTGCATACATATCAAATCAAATAATACCACAAAATACACGGTAACGGGGCTATCTAATCTTGAACCGTCAGAGAAAAGTGATAATTTTATAAAATGTTTGAGAGGATATGATCTCGTGCATTTAAAAACTTCTCGAAAGAATTCCAAAGAGAAAATTGTTCCTCTCAGTGAATGCTTTATGGAATTGAGTGATTGGGTGATTCATCAGCAAAAATTCAAATTACTCACTGATGAAGATGACTTTTTAAAATCAGTCCCGTCAACACCCAAAAAAGCAAAATCACTGAAACGATTGGATATTGAATTGATTAGTCCCAGTAAATATTCTCGAAAACAGACTTCTCAGATGTTGAATGGGAAATTATTCTGTTTAACTAATATCACAAGCGAAAGAAAAGATTACATAAAGGATTTGATTGAAAACAATGGCGGGTTAATTCTTGAGAAGGAATTAAATGAAATCTTCAAGTATGAATCAGACACAAATTTGTACCTTGAAGGTTTTGAATTTTTGGAAAATGTGAATTTTGCAGCCATTTTGTCCAATAATTATTGTCGTAGTCCGAAATATCTTCAAGGGTTGGCATTAGGGTGGCCAATCATCTCCGATGCCTTCATTATCGATTTGATAGAAAACAGACAACTTTTCAACAATTGGTCTTCTTATCTACTACCCAGTGGGGAAGCAAAAGACTTGAATTGTGTTAAATCAATAGACGTATACAAGTTTAGGCTAAATTATGAGAAAGGTTTCAATCTATCACAGCAATTGAAGAACAACAATCATATGTTGAATGATTATCATATCTTGATTATAAATTCAAGGAATAGTAAACAAAAGAAGATTGATCATTCGTCATTGGAAACTTGCAAGTTTATATTTCATTGTTTTGGTGCTAAAAACGTAAACTATTTAGATAATAAAACGAGTACAAATTTCAAAGAGATCATGAATCATTTACATTTGATAAAGGAGGAAAATTCAAAAGTGATTGTGTATGTAAATGACGAGGGAAATGATATTGAATCTAAATTGAAAAAGGAACAAGTAAAAAGGAGAAAAGGTTTCAAGTTAAATTTGAGATTTGTGAATTGGGAATGGGTTGTGCAATGTGTAATCAGCGGCTACATTAAAGAAGAGAAATCAATGACAGTGACAATCTAGTTTTGTATTCTGATTTGTATATATATTAAGCTCTACCTAATAATCTCTTGTATAAAATATTTGAAGCAGCTTTAACTAATGGCCATCCATTGTCGTTTTTAACAGCGTCTCCATTCTCTTCCAATCTTCTTAATAAATATTGTTTGGTTTCAAATGGAGGACCCCAAGCGACATATTTGATTACATTGTTGATTTTCAAATTTTTGATTAAATCAAATGTGATTGAATCAGCCATGCCTAATAATTGACCAAGAACAATATTCAATTTGTTATCATTACCAATGGTGGATTTGTTGAAGATTTTGTTACTAGCCAATTTCAATGATTCTGGATTGTGAGAAGCAACAACCAAATGACCAATGATTGATTCGTTATTTTTATTTTGGTTCAAAATTGAATCGATACAATATGAAATACCTCTGTTATAATTTGCATCGGTATCTTCTTTAGATTTATGAATCACAGTGGATCTATTCTTTTCAGAGTGTAAGTAAGCTCCACGAACCAATTTCAAACCTAATCTATAATTGTTTTTAGTAGCCAATTTTTCTTCAAAAGTCAAGAGATTCGAACTGTTGGATAAATACATTTGTAAAGTACCAACAATACTAACTGGTTTATTCAAGGGGTTGAATTTTTGATACAATCTTCTTTGCAATTCATAAACACCTTCTTGTAAATCGAATTTTTCCGCATCAATGACCCCAACAACAAATGGAGATGTTCTAGTAGGGTATTTTTGAAACAATTTTTCATTTGAGTCATAAATGGTTTGGCATACAGAAGAGATTTTATCAACCAATTGGTCAAACTCTACTTTTTTGGTAGTATTGAAATCTTTCAATATTTGAGCTGCATTTTTGTCGAATCCAGTTGGTTTCAAGGCAACATAACCTGGAGGGATATCATTTAAATCTGTTGATTGATTGATCATCTCTAAAGTATGAGGGACTAAAATTTGTTCAATTGATTTTGAAGTTTCATCAATGATGAATTCTGAGTCGATAGCATTCTGAGTGTTATTATTGTTGTTGTTGTTACCTTCGCAATCTTCGATCGTCAATGAAATCATCATGTTGTTGATACCTCTGTCGTGTAATCTCAAACCAGTTTTTTTAACCTCATCGATGGTTTCACCACCACAATAGATTCTGTAAACCAATTTTTTTATAATGGAAATTGGAACATAAGGGAACAATTTGATAGACAAGTTTAATAATGGTTTGTTTAAAGTGCATAATCCAATCATCAAAAAGGAAAAGATTTCAGAATTGTTGAAATCAGATAAGTATTCAACTGATGAAGGTTTTGGTATTTGAGTCAAGGGAGTTTCAATGACGGAGGCAGGAGATGTGGGGTCATTCAATTGAGGTATAATTGAGTTGTTTGAAGAAGGTGATGTAGTGGTGTTATTTGATTGTGTCGTATCATGGAAATATCTGTTGAAATTGTGTTTAATAATGGAGGATGATGAGGATTGTAATAGTAATCTGAGGGTATTAGTGGATAAGGTTTTGTTAGTTAATCGTATTAAAGACATTTAATATGAGATTAAGTGTAGTGAAAATGTAGTGAAATGTAATTGGGAAAAGAGTTGGTTAAAGAGAGGGAAAAGTGTAAATGTAGGATTGTTGTGGGTATTATATAGAAATGGTGTATAAAATAGATGATCATCATAATAAATAGAAAATTAAAGATAACACAAAGTATATCTGTTGGGATAGTTTAAGCGAGACTAGAATTTCGGAGTAGTCATAAGCGATATCTTTCCAATTTTTGCAATCTCCAGTGATAAAAAAAGAAAACGTGCAACTTACACCGATGTAGTATAAATTCCTACTTTCCATATACATTAATCAACGGTAATAAAAAGAACCTGATCTTCCCCACATATACAATAAACTCCGATGCAAGCTAAACCTCTTATACATACGCATAACAGAATGTTTCGGTTCTTACTATATGGAAATGGAATTGTATGTATTGTGTGTATCATAGCATAACAAATAAAGTTCATTTGTATTTGTTTTCTATTTGTACTCATAACTTCTTCTTTTAGACCTCAACATGAAAACCGAAATTGATTTTGCAGCAAGTTGTCAGACTCTGATAATAGCATGAAGTATATTTGATAATCAAATAGTATGATATGCTGAATAGGACCGTTAATTTTCTTTGAATCTAACTCATTCTTTCAGTTTCTCTATGACTTCAAACTACCACAACTCTGGCCTTTCTTAATATAATTCTATTACCAAGTAATTCAACTTAAATCAATCTAAGCATCTTCACATAGTTGTAATTTGGGTACGTGTATGGTTTTGTAGATGTCAATGTAATTTATTTGATACTTGAATATTCTGCTTACTGATGTTCGGGTCTGACGACGGTTGCAAAAAATTTTGGGCTCCTTTTTGAAGGGGGAACCTATGTCCAAAATTTTTCTTCTCGTTTGAAAAACGTTAGTCAGAACTGCGTAGGGCTTTTAAATAGATTCTAAGGTCATCTAAAGGATATTTACATAGAGAATCATGATGAGTTCACATGGATTTAATAATGGTGATTCTCAATGAAGATCAGTTCAAGCGTTTTTTGATGCATTCGAGTTTTAAAAGGGCGAGAAAAAAAAGAGTTACTGCGACGCAATCCACCCACAATTCGATCTAGTTTAGGGAAGCTATATGTAATTTTCATTCTTGAATTGTAAAGCGTGGGTCTTAAGAGCTCCACAATTGCAAGTAATTGCATTTGATCTTGATCATTTTTCAAAAGACAAGTTCCTTGTCTGAGCTTGTGAAATTGCTTTAAACCTTGTGACTCGATCTTTCGTAAGCCATGCAAACCAGTATTCTTCGAAATAAGATTACATACCATTTGACACTTTATGAAAGAGTGTTCATCCATGATAGTTCACATTTCAATCCACCTTATTCGCGTGGTAGCGCTTTATAATTTAGAGATGGAGATGAATGAAAATATCAATCAGAGATTCCAAATTTTCAATAAATGAATAAATCATGATAATATACCAAATCAAACGACAATCCCGTCGATATATCAACATATTTTTATTACACCCGTGTCGACTAATACACAGCACAAACTTTTACAAGTTCAAATTACCTGATTTCACTCTACTGGAACTAAAAACCCTCGATGGGAAACAAGTGGACTCGGCCGAAGCTAGTTCCAAAAGGATATTCCTCAACTATAATGATATACGAAAGTCCAAAAAACGGAACAAGAAGTTGAAATCGAACTTGGTTCAATCGGACGTTTCAGAACAACAACAACCTAATAATGAATTCATCACTTTGATGAAAGACATAAATAATGAGTCCAAACTAGATCAGACAAATGAGCTAGAGCATAGTGATGACCTAATTAAAAGTGTTGAATTC
The DNA here is from genome assembly GCA_003706475.3 of Insectozyma corydali. Taxonomy (NCBI): domain Eukaryota; kingdom Fungi; phylum Ascomycota; class Pichiomycetes; order Serinales; family Debaryomycetaceae; genus Insectozyma; species Insectozyma corydali. The sequence continues at coordinate 118,182 of PPLL03000023.1, forward strand.
TATAAACCCATCGAATCTAGCATGAGTAAGAAGAGATTCAACTCTTTGGTGTCACTGATAAACTCATCATTCACAAAAAATCAATTGACTTCATACCTCGCTTTAAAGAATATAACAGAAGAGAGTTCAAAAAAGTCTAAAAAAGACCTTGTGAATGTTATTTTATTGAATTGTTGGAATATTAGTAAAAGCTCAAGTTTGACAATTAATGATCTTTATGATAACTTGGTCATCCAATTACAACCTTGGGAATATAAAGTGATTTTGAAGCTGAAAAAATTCCATACATTATTGAAAAAGAATAATCAGGTGAAATACCACTTGTCAAATGAAAATTTCCAAATTGCATTATCGGGATCGAATCGAAAACTATCCTCCATTCAAAATGAAATACTATTATTAAAGTCATCGATAAAAAATGAAAGAATAGATTTAAACCCAATACTAGCTGAGAATGACAAGTTGCATCAAACATTAGACTTGACTCAAATTGAGTATTACTCAAATTGTCATTTCGAAAAATTGCCTCTAATGAATGAATACATCATATATGCCAATACTACCAAATCATTACAAAAAGCAAAGAGATTAATACTCTGGACACTAGCATTTAATTCACACAAGGAGGAAGTATTCAATATAGAAAAACTACAAGGATCCACTCTACAACCATACGTTACTGATGATCTATCATGGAATGAGAAAAATCATCAATACTATAAAATATTCAAAAATGACTTGCAACCGAACAAATCTAGTGATTTGATCTTTGATAAATTCGATAAATTAAGTAATCGTGAGATAAACCAATCAAATACTAATCTTGATTTGATCGATTACAGATTCAAGTTGGATATACAAGATGAAAATATCGGTAATGAAGTCACCGAGGAAAATGCCGATGACTTTATGAACTTGTTTGAAAAACTAGGTCTCAAGGAGGAAGAAGTTGACAAAGATAAAGACTTCGATTTGTATAAATTAGTACAGCACAAACAATCGGCCAATGGTCAAGAATTGAAAGATGAGTCGTTGAACGATTTGAGAACTCAATTAGGATTGTTTGAGGATGTCAATACTAATGAATTTCCTGACGTTGCTAAACTTTGTGAAGACATTGAGTCAAAATCACAAGATGAACAACTCAACGACCTTCGAACTCAATTGTTCAATCAGTCTACATTTGAGGTTCCAGAATCAAATGAGTATTTCACCGACTCTGAAATTGATCAATTGTACCTGAAGTTTCCCAATGATTCAAACTCAAACAACCAAACATCAACATTTACTATTCAATTTGGGTCAATTGTGGTACAAAACCAAAATAAACCATCTAAAACATTTGATAAAATACCCTTGATTAATGAAAACTCAAAGTTTAAATTTATAAATGATGCTCCATTCATGAGTGATCTTGCGACTTCATTACAATGCGACAACAACGACCCTCCGTACAAAAACAAATTGCAAATGAGATTATATCCATCTTTGAATCAAATTGAAACAAGTCATGGTCTCACATATCCTTCTATTGAAATCCAAGTAGAATTTACCGAAAATAGAAAAGTGGATTATAGCACTTTACAACTTTCAAAGATCAACTCTATTCATAACCAAACAATATTTTTACCAGATAAATTATCCGATTTACAAATCACCAAATCTACAATTGAACCTATAAACATCACACAACAACCTAATCTAGACGATTTTTTTGAAAAATTCAAACTATCCCTAGGCAAATTCGAGATCCCTGTCTCTGAATTGACCTTATTGATCGATGGAAAAGAAGTGAGTTATTCAGTGATCAATTTACTTTTCAAAACAGAGATACTTTTCAAGTTTAACGATAGAATTGTACTCCTCAACATTATCAACGGTGGAGAATTTGTAGGTAAAAAAATCGAACTATTTATCGGAGAAGAAGGAAACTTATCAAGGGACGAATTCAAACACCTTCTCAATGATACATTTCAATTTCTCAAATTGATAAACGTGTAAATAAATAATGAATATGTATATTATCTTTTTATTTTCTTTCTTCCAATGACTTAATATGTTGTTCCAAATTTGATATTGAGCTTTGCAAAGCAATGACATCTGATACCACAACGGTGTTTGCTAATTTGTATTGTTCTAATAGGTAATAGTACGATCCAACTCCCGTGGTGGTGACACCGAGTAAGAATCCAATGAATCCACCTCTAAACGCTCCTATTTTTTTAGGTTTTGCAGGGGTCAATGGAGTAGTGGTGGTTGAATATGATTTGAACGATGCTTTAGATATTGAATTTCTAACCAATTGACGATACAACATTGTGATGGTGATTTGATAAATTTTGTTGATTTTTTTCCTTGAGGTTATATTTTCATTTGCTGGAGAAATTGAAATTTAGAAAAAAGAAGCATAGATTAAAATTTGGCAACCATTTGATTGATTTTATGTTTAAATCATTCATACAATCATCTAGATTGTCAATACAACATGGTACAAGACATTTACATAAGAATAGTATCAGTGCAAGAATACCCACCACCAAGTTTAAGAAATATGTCATTTATCCTACATTACTCATTGGATCTACTGGAGGCACGATCTACGTCATAGATAACGTTTATTACTCATCATTATTGACGAGATCGATCAAAGCTGTGTATGTTCTACTATGGATAGGTTATCAATATGGTTACAATTCAAACTCTTATCAAAGTATCGACCAGTTGCACGAAATTGCTTCTGAGTCATTACTCCAGTTATTGATTGAGAATAAGGGATTGTACATCAAAATCGGACAGGCTATCGCCAATCAAGGACAATTGTTTCCCATGGCGTATCAAAATAGATTTCCAAAACTTTACGATAATGCTCCATATGATGATTGGAAAAAAGTAGACAAGGTATTGAAAGCCAACCTTGGTTCGGATTATGAAAGTGAAATCTTTGAGTATGTAGACCATGACCCAATTGCAAGTGCATCCATTGCTCAAGTTCACAAAGCCAAGTTGAAAAAAAATGGAAAGGAAATAGCCCTCAAAGTCCAACATGATTATATTGGAAAACAAATAGTAGTGGATCTATGGGTTTATAAATTCGTGACAAAAATTTACGAAAAGATCTTTGACTTGCCATTGAGTGTATTCACCGGGTATGTTTCTGAACAATTAATGAAGGAGACTAATTTCATTCACGAAATGAACAATTCAATCAAGATGAGAAAAATTATCGAGTCAGATCACCAATTATCAAACATCAAAATACCCAAAAGCTACCCTGAGTACACTACAAAGCAAGTATTACCCGCAGAATGGATAGATGGGCTCTCATTAACTCACAAATCCGAATTATTGCAAAACGGATTTGACTTGAAGTTAATGATGAATCAGTATATAAATCTCTTCAACAAGCAGATATTCAAATATGGATTTGTCCATGCAGATCCCCATCCAGCAAATTTGAAAATCAACAGAGATATCAACGGTAAACAACAATTGGTGTTACTAGACCATGGCTTGTATATAAATTTACCAGACAAATTTCGACTACAATATTGTCAACTATGGAAAGACATTTTCACATTGGATCAAAAAGGTATATCTGAGATTGGTAAAGACTGGGGTATCAATTCAATAGAGTTATTCGCCACATTTATACAAATGAAGCCCATTATTTTCCGTAAAAACAGGGTAACTAATGATACTCGTGATGTGTCGGACCTACTTAAAGATTTCATTGGTGATCAATCTAGATTTCCTCGTGAACTACCATTTTTGGCAAGGACAATGAGGATGATTCAGAATTTGAATCAACAAATGGGCTCACCCGTGAATAGGATCAACTTATTAACTAATGAGGCCGTAAACTGTTTATCCACTGATAATATTTCATGGATAGATTATTTCAGTTTGATAAAGGTAAAATTGAATTTGATGATCTCCAACTTGATCTTTTACTTGATTAGATTCAGACAATTTTTAAATAGAAAGGATAGTGATGCTAAAGGTATAGAGGATTATATAGAACTATACATGCAAAACACTGCCAAATCAATAGGAATCAATTGGACGTGACATTATGATACATTTATTTATTAGACTCACTGATTGCATACATTTTATAGATTTATAGTTTCATGCATCGTGGATATTTTTTTTTTTCAAAGTTCATTATTTGATGCTCTTCTCAAATAAATGGTAATATATAATCATGGACTTGAAAACAACTTATAAACATCAAGAAATAGACCCTATATATATCGGAGGAACAAGTGCCACCGTCACTTCCAACGGTGAGTTGCTAGCTACTCCCTTGAATGAGGATATCATAATCACCAATTTATCAACTAATCAAGTGGTGCATAAACTAGAGGGAGATGGAGAAAATATAACCAATTTGATCATCACACCAGATGGAACAAAATTAGCCATACACTCTTTATCTCAACAATTGAGGATTTTCGACCTTACATTGGGAAAGTTTGTTAAATCTCACAAGATGTCTTCTCCTATATACATGTCAGCAGTCGATGAATACTCTACTATATTTGCATTTGGTGGATCCGATGGTATAATCACAATTTGGGACGTTGAGAACGATTACATAACTCATAGTTTGAAAGGACACGGTACTACGATTTGTTCACTTCGATTATATGGAGAATTAAATGATTTGTCTAAATGGAAATTAGCAAGTGGAGATATAATGGGAAATGTGAAAATATGGGATTTGGTCAAACGGAAAGCCATACATCTGATGCAAGATCATAATACTGCAGTTAGAGGATTAGACTTTAACAAGGACGGTAGTTTGTTCTTGAGTGGGGGAAGAGATTCATTTTTGATTATTTATAATACAAAAACATATAAGTCTATCAACACCTATCCTATAAATGAACAAATAGAGGCTTCTGGATTCATTGAAGTGGATGGGAGAGAGTTTGTGTATACTGGTGGATCAGATAATGTGTTTAAAGTCTGGGACATAAATACTGGAGAGTTAGTAATGAAACTGAAAACACCATTGAAAACAAATGAGGAATTATTGATTATAGATATTGCAAGGTTGGAAAATAATAACGTTTATTTAATCTTGAGTGATCAAACCTTAGTTGAATTGGAATTGATCAATGGAAAGGTGTCAGTGGTTAAAAGAATAGCGGGAAATCAGGGTATAATTGCCGATTTGAAATATTGTGGTCCTGAAAAACAATTTATTGCAATGGCGACCAATTCTCCCGCATTGAGAATAATTGATTTATCTAAACCATTGGAATTGAAAATTTATCAAGGTCACACAGATTTGCTAAATGCAGTAGATGTCTCTATAGATGGGGAATGGATAGCAACTGCGTCTAAAGATAACGAGGCTAGAGTATGGAAATGGAATCATGAATTAAACGATTTCGAGCACTTTTGTACGTTCCAAGGACATGCAGGTTCAGTAACAGCCATTAGTTTTAATAAGTCAACGGATGAACCAGTATTTCTACTCACGGGATCAAATGACTTGACGATAAAGAAGTGGAAAATCCCATCAAAACCAACTGAGGTGGTAAAAAGTTCAATATTCACCAGAAGAGGTCACGATAAGGATATTAATTCCATCGATGTATCTCCAAACGACCAATTCTACGCTACGGGATCATTTGATAAACTAGCAAAGATTTGGAATTTTGAAAATGGTGAAATTTTGGCCATTCTAAAAGGTCACAAGCGTGGAATATGGGATATAAAATTTTGTAAATATGATAAACTCATAGCTTCTGCTTCTGGTGATAAAACGGTCAAAGTTTGGTCCTTGGATGATTTCCAATGCACCAAGACATTAGAAAGTCATACTAATGCGGTACAAAGAGTATCATGGATAAATGATGCAGCCAATGCTCAACTCATTACATCTGGAGCCGACGGTTTGATTAAACTATGGGATTATAAAACCACAGAATGTTTGAAAACGTTTGATAATCATGAAGATAAAATATGGGCCATGGATGTGAAAAATATCACTGGAGATGAATTCACCACTGCTGATGCTGAGGGAAGAATTAATATTTATCTAGATAATACTGAGGAGGAAGTCAAATTTAAAGAATTGAAAGCAAAGGAAAAAGTCGAACAAGAACAATCGTTGAAAAACTTCATCAAGGGGCAAGATTGGAGTAATGCATTTCTACTCGCTCTTTCATTGAATCATTCCATGAAATTATATGAGATTATAAAGATGATAATTGAGATAAATAGTGATCCAGAATCAACTATAGGCTCATTTGAGTTAGAAGACACAATTGCACAGTTAAACAGTGAACAATTATACTTATTATTTCAAAAATTGAGAGACTGGAATATCAATTTCAAATTGTTCAATCAAAGTCAAAAAGTGATCTATGTGGTGATGAATAGATTCAAAATAAATCAACTTATGCAAGACCCCAAATTGATCAAGATTATAGAAGGCATAGTGCCATACAATGAAAGACATTGGACCAGAATAAATGAAATGATAGAAAATACCTATATATTAGATTATACTATTTATCAAATGAATAAATAATGACTTTAAACCATGATTAACTATATGCCTCTATATTAAATGTCCCTATGAATTCTGTCTAAATTATATCGTTATTTTTGAATACTTTACCTTTTACAAACTCCAAGCCTTCACCATTGTATGAAGTCAAAGTACTAACTTCTACCAAGTCGTCCCCGTGGACAATACCGCCATTTTGTTTAATCCAATTAGTTCCACGTTGTAAATAATGTAGTCTACAAGTAGTTGGGGTATCGTTTTTAGCACCATCTGCGTTTTTCAACGGACTGAATTCCTCTTTTCTATTTACCTCAAGGCAACCAAACTTGTCCAAATCAACAGAAGGAAAGACATCAAATATAAATTGTTCCAATTTTATACCATTTGGTTGTGTAGGTTTCACAAGTTCATCTTTTTCACTATCGAAATACGGAATTTTCTTCTTTGCAATATGGAAAGGTAAATATTTTTGTGATTCGATCCATTTGGGGATCATACTTTTGAGTAAGTCCACTGAATAGTAATGATTCACAATGTTGGCAGCTCTCAAGAACAATTTTGTATCATCTTGTGGGTCCAATTTTGAGCTTAATTCTGATGAGATCTCGGAATATTCAATGACCATGGGTTTTTTTATTTTATTATTCATGACAATCAATCCTACTGATTCAGTAGCGTCTCTTTTTCGAACTACTTTAGTAGCCAATTGGAATTGTTTATCAATAGCAAAACCAATGAAAACAGGGTCTGCAATTTGAACCAAACAGTTATCAACACAATACATGTGGATATGTTGAATGTTTTTCTTGATTAAATCATCAAGTATACCATTAAGTTGTAATGCTTTGTATAATCCTCCATTTCCATCAGGAGATTCACAGATTGAATTGGTTGAGTTAAGTAAGATTTTCGAACCATCCAAGTTAAAACAAGGCAAAGTTCCTTGATTAAAGAAAACAATTTGATTTTTTTTCAACCCAAAATAATTATTTTTGGTAAAGAAGTTTTCCGTTGATGATCTAGTTGGCTTACTAGTCATGATGTACCAGTTTATACTAGGTTTTGAATCTGTTTTCATGATTCTCTGGGTCAAATTTTCAAGTTTCAAAATTTTTTCAGCTTGAATTTGAAATAGTGATTTGTTTGAGGGGAGTTCTATATTATAGCAACCTTTAGGATCAGAGGAGCCTAATCTGGTTCCTTGTCCACCAGCCATAAGAATGACAGCAACTTGATTTTTACTAATAGCTTCAAAACCTAAATTTTCCCAATGAGATAGGACAGATTTGGATAAATCCAACTTGGAAGCAGATTGGGCTGATGGAATTTGAGTGAATACATCAGAGGAACTCGAGTCATTTAAATTGTTACTTGAGAATTTGATTGCATCTTGGACTGTTTCAATCAATTTTGATGGGTTATTGATGGTTTTCAATTGTTGTATGAGATCATTTTGTTGATCAATGTTTAATGAATCAAAATAGTTGAACAAGTGTGATTGATTGGCATTTTTGAAATCTTCGATGATGGATTTGTTTGGAGATGGTACAGTCATTTGGCTGTTTGAGTTGATACTAATGGGAGTGATAGTAATGGGAGTGATAGTGTTGAATAGTAAAGTGTAGTAAGAATATGAAATTTGATTTGGAAGAGAAAAAAAAAAAATGTAATTTAACTCAATTGGGACAAAACAATAATAAATTAATTTCTGCAATAAAAGCTTCTGTTAAAGTTACTATTTATAGAAACCCAGATCCTATTTAAACCGTTTAGCTCAGATCTTGAACAAACATGTTTTATACAGATATCTACAAACCTATATCTCTGCAGGATGAAGAGAGTGCATGCATGAGTATCATGAATATAACACTTTGGAGTTCCTTTGGTCATCTCGAAAGTCACATTTAGTAAACTTTTACACAAAAAGTGAATAAAATCTTGGTACCCTTTGATGCAAATATCCTGCCCTTTGCCTTAAAATTGCTTGACAAATTTAGCATTGCCCGGTTTCTCTTATCCCCCAGTGTTGATAAAGTGCAGTAATAAATATAAATGTATCAATTAAAGAATGCTATATACTACCTTGAAGCAAAGTTAAACGATTGTAATTATCAAACCAATGATAGCTGAAAATACAATAGTGGTTGGTATCACCAAATTGTTACCAAACGATGTCTTCTTTTGAGAACTTGAGTCTGAGTCTGAACTTGAACCTGAAGTAGATGAAGCTGATGAATGTGTAGACTTACTGCTCAGTTCACTCGAGGTAGGTTTTGGTGGATGACTACATTCGTAATTGTGACCTTGTATTTTATCATCTGAATGTAAGTCATCAAAATCCTTACAATCAAATTCATTAGATGTTGAGTTCAATTGAAAGTCTCCAGCAACTTTATCTAAATTTGGCATAGTTAAATTTGAAAACTCACCTACAATTGATACAGCTCCTTTGACCGTTTTCAATGACTCAAAAGTGTTTTCCATGTCTTGCAATTCACTATTATTAAACATTTTCAATTCTCCACCAATTGATTCTAAACTACCCAAAGATAAGTCATTTAAATCATCATTAGCAAAGATTTGTAAACTAGAGCCAATGGTTTCCAATGAAGTCAAGTTTAACTCTGTAAAAGTATTATAACTGAATTGTAAAGATCCATTGACAAAAGTTAAATTTTGAGCTTGAAATTCACTAGCATCTTGAATTGTTAAATTGGAACACCATTGTAAATTATTTAAGTAAATCTCAGCTTGATCATTGTTGAATGATAAAATTAAGCTATCACTCACTTGTTGTAAATCAACAAATTCAATGTGGGTTATATTTTTATTATTGTTGATATTCATATATTCTATTTTGTTGAAAGATGCTAAACCATTGAGGTTAGTCAAAGAAGTGTCGGATAAAATCACTTTACCAGCACTTGACACACCAGTGTTTAAGTTCAAAGTGGCAAAACTGGGTAAACTAATCAATTGTAATTCATTTGCTTCGTTCAAACTAGTTAAATCAATAGAATTTAATTGAGTTGAATTGTTAATGGTTAAACTACCATCAATTTTTTTCAATTGGTTTAAATTCAATGAAATGATACTAGGTGAGTTTAAAATAGATAAATTACCTTTCAATTCTTGAAGCAGGGATAAGTCGATTGAGGCGATTTCATTACCAGTGATTGTGATATCACCATCCAAAGTAGGACATGAGTTTAATTGTGAAACATCAGTTTGGTGAGAAATGGATGTTTTTGAAAATGAACATGAGGAAGAGGATGCAGCGTTGGTGAATGTAGTGAATAAAGCAGCTACAGATAAAATGAGTGGAAAGTTGATGGCACTGAGCATGATGAAGGGGTGAAGAAGGTAGTTGATACTGGGTAATAGAATGAAGATCAAAGGTTGGCAAAAGAATGAATAAAAGTTGGATGATGGAAAAAAAAAATATATTGTTAAGGAAAGTTGAAGAAGAAGGTTAAATGAAAATATATATATTAAGTATAGATTTGAAGAAAAAATGAAAACTTGAAATGTGAGAGAGAAGTTGTAATCATAGTGAAGTGAGTGTAATGGATGATTGACAATGAGTCTAGATCTGTTACATGTAATATATGTAATAAGCTATTGAACGATCTTACTCTATTTCGAAGTGAATTTCAGTATGAACTGTTTGTTATTGTTTTGTTAAGGGGTACAATAAAATTACCTTCGATTTGATTTTGTGTAACAATTTTTTCTTCGCGTTTTTTTATACAAAAGAAAAATGTCCAATTCGTTCTATTACCGAAAATGTTCCACCCTCCGTAGCCCCACTGACATAGAATTTCTCGCCCAATTCAGTACAACACAATTCGTGATTTTATATACCAATTTGAACTAATCCTTCTTTTTTAAGATCTGTTACTTTCTGTTTACAAATCGAAACATTAACCAACTATATTCCAAATCCATTTGTTTCTTTGTGGAAATCGATCTGTTATTGTTATTCAGTTTGCAACCACGTGATTCAAGTTAAATGTTGGAAAACAATAAAACTTTGCTTTAGAGCATATCCTTGAATTCACAAGATTGAACTCTACTTCAATTTGAAGCCTCAAAGTGGTGAAGGTGCAAACATATTAGTCTAATATTAGTACGTTAGATAAAATCTGCTAATATAGCGGTTTTTTGGCCTTGAAAGGGTAAATACCCTAAATGTCGTTGATCTCATTAGTTCTGCTCATGAATTACACATGGATATAGACGTTTATGAAATTTGTATGAAATAAAATCATTCATCATTTTTCTTACCCCACGAAAAACGAACGAACTCTGATAAAATCTGTTTTTCGAATTTGTAAAAGACGAAAAGATGTGCTTAAACTGAACACAACATAAATTATTTACCAAGTGAGGTAAAAGAATAACAATAATGACTTTGGTCTTCTACTAATTTGTATCAATCACAGCCTTCACCTACAAACATCATTTGATTTCGTTTGTTTGTTTTTTCTTTGATTATTTCAAATCATGAGAGATGCGCGTTGTTTTGTGTCGCGTTATTTATGTCATAGCGACTATTAAAAACCGTTTGAGCATTTTTCCGATAGACATAGCCACCACTTGCACCCATTTATGAGTTAAATATACAATGAACATATCATTAACTATTGCAGTCAAGTTGAAAGCAAAATAGTTTTAATATTTGGTTGTAATTACTATTATTTCTTCATGACAACATGCTTTTGCTTACGGATCACTACTCATTTCTCTTGTTCTCGACGTCCAATACCATGATAATACAATTTCATTCTATGTCGCAATCAATAATTGACTAAGATCTAGTGCTCCAGACTATCAGTGGATTATCTTGCGTTCTATGACTTTGTACCTCTGCAATGTTGTTTGACCACACTTATCTTTGTTTATCCTCTGAAAACTCATCAAGTTAAATCTTTTGTTGTAATATTAATCACAAGAGCTCTAATTCTTTGTAACATGTTACCGATTACCTGTTGGGATATCCCACTCGTTAAATCATTTAATTATTTTCTTACTCAAATGTAACGCAGTTTTGTTTTTAAATCCTGGTGCTATTAGTTTAATTTTTGAATCCTGGTGCTATTAGTTTAATGACATCATTGTTATGAGTTGAATATATAATCTTATATAGCTTACTTCAATGATGCAAAATTGAGTCAATTTTTCACTATTTCGCAGCTAAAAACTTCCAAAACAATGATTCTAGATTGATGTCTCTGATTTTACTTCATTAAAACTTAATATCAATTACAAATTTATCATCCAATATTCTAAGACATACAATCTGTCAAATTACACTAGTCTTGATATAGAGCAAGCCTATCAATATCATCAATAAGTTAGTTTAATTATACGGGCAAGTTAATCTGTTTCCTATTTGGGCAAAAATATAAATAAACGCTATTCCCATAATTATATACTGCATATAAATTTACTATCAACTGCAAAGAAACGAAATTAAACCAAAACAAATAAAACCCAAAAAAAAGTGATAGACATCTTTCAAATACCGACGGATTGGTGACTGATCAGCTATATACAAACACTCATCACATCTACTTCAAGATTATACCTACAATCATTCATCATAAACATAAATCATTTCGTTCGTACTACTTTTACGAGTTTTCACCAACCTAGAAACCTTTCAGATCTCATATCAATCACTCATTTACTATCAATTTCGTTCTTGATCACATAACTTCGCTATCCAATAGTCAATATCATGTCTGAAACTTCAAATAGTCGATATAACATATTTGAGTTTGAAAATAGATCAGTTGACCTATTACTTGAAGAATTGAATATTGATTTGATCAAAGTTAATGACGAAAACATCGATGATCAAAACCTCAATAACCACGAAAAGACAAACCAAGAAGCTAATCATTCCTTTTCTCCAACTAAACCATTGAATTTTCCAAAGTCACTTTATAAATCTACCAATGAAGCAAATTCAAGTTCTGATACCTACATAAGTGATCATGAACAAACCTATGCTAGTGAGAAATTGATAGAGAAAAACTTTGACTTTGAAAACTCGTTTGACATTCAGAAAACAATTCATAATCATCCACAATCTTCAAGCACTCATGAGAATCATGATTCAAACAATGACAATAGTGATAATTCCGATGATGAATTTTCTTTTCAAACTCCAACAACTTCAACTACCGATTTATTGCACCAGAGAAAGCAACAACTTCAGCAACTTAGTTCATCCCCCAATAAATCAAGTATGAAAAATCAAACTAAATCATCACCAAAGAAAAGTGTTGTCTTTACCCAATCCAACCCAGAAATTCACCATTATAACGATACTTCAGTTGAATCAGATGACAATCAAGTGGATGAACAAGCTGTGGCAGAGGCTATATCAATACATCATAATTGGCAAATTCCTAAACTAAGCTCACAAATTGATGACAACTCAAATAGCATGGTGTCAACACCTCCGCCCCCACCTCCACCACACACTTCCAAATCTAAGTTTTCTGAGTTGTTAAACACCAATCAATCTGAAGAGGATAAGCGTCCTAATCTCACTATGAAACAATCAAATTTCAGTAACTTATCTTTAAGTGAAAAATTGGACTTATATTTGGATAACCAGCCCATTAATCGTCAATCTGAAATGGATTCTCATCTTCAACTTTTGAATGATTCATACAAGGAAAAAATTAACGACGATATACATGACTTATCTTATCTGTTACAAACCCCAAGGTTCAAGATAATGGAAAATCCATTGTCTTCACTTACTAAGGATAGCGACCATCAAGAGCTTAGGTCTTCTGGTAGCTCTTCATCATCATTACAAAGTTTAAGAGATGATAATAGACAACTTTCGAGTGTACCTGGCTCACCCACAAAATTAAATCGTGGATTGGAATTGAACGATGGTATAAAAGGTCTCAGTGATGACATTGTTGAGAAATTATTACCTCAAGATGAATCCAATGAGGAAATTTCAACTACAAAAGTGTTTGTTAAAAGAGAATTTGATGATGATGAACTCCAAAATTCTTTTGATAGGTCCTACAACAATACAGAACAATCCATTTTGAACTTGCTCAATAACGTATCGAATACTCAAGTTGCTCCGCTGAAGGAAGTAAAGCAAGAAGACGATCCTTTTTCAGATTCGATCAAAGTTGTCGTCTCGAAACCAATGGTGAAATCTGAATTCTCCCAATCTGAAAATGATATGGATATGAATCAGGATCCTATAATCGAGCCAAAGGAAGAAATAAACCAAATTCCAATATCAAATGATGAAGACGAGTCTGAGACTTCCCGAAACTCTACCAAATTGTCCATAAGATTTCACGTTGATGACGATTGGAAATTAGAAGATAGTCATGATGGCGACAAAGAAGATAATGATGGTGATTATTCAAAAATTGACAAGTCAATCGCTAATGAAACTGAATATAATCACTCCTTAACTCCTCAACTGGCTTGTGAACAGAGTAATAAGTCTGATCAGGATAATGTATTGGCTAATTCGTCAAATATCGTAGCTGCCGATGTCACATTACCTCCAGTGGAAACAAATAACTATTCATCTTTCGAAGATATAACAAGAAATTTGGAAAACCTGGTATACCTGAGCTTTGAAGAATCCTTATCAGCTGAGCATGACCAAGTAGGCAAACATTCAAACCAAATTGATTTCATCTCCATATGGCACACTCAAGAAAAGATGAAGAAGAGGCAGATCCACAAAGTCCCCACCAAACAAATCATAGCTGATGTTCAGAATGAGCAATTTGAAAAAGTTAGAATCCCCTCTAGTCTTATTCAAAATCAAAAGAGTTTCAAAGAGGTTAATCTTGTGTCAAGAAAAATTTTGAATTCCAATGTCATAGATGAGTTAGATATTTCTCAATTTTTACCAGAATTATCTCAAGATTCTGGATTCGACAATTTGCAATTTTCAAACCAAACCACTTTGGAACAAATTAATAATGAATCTAAAACTAATACTCATAATGTTTTGACACCAATAGATAACAACAGATTGAAATCACAACCTATGTATCCAAAAACACTACCTGAATTGCATATCAGGAGAGCATCTGTCAATCAAATAACAACACCACAACCACAACAAGAGCTCAAAAAATCAAGATTCAGAGTACCAACATTCGAGATCAAACGATCAAATTCGATATTATCGCCTAAAAACATGTACAATGAAATCTTTGAGGATATAATTCCACCCACTATCAAATCGAAAGGTATGAAAACGTTACCAAGTATGGATAAGGATGACGTGAAGCGCATACTTGACTCTCAAAAAGGTCTAACTCAAGAAGAGTATAGCAACATCAAATTTAAAAACCACATATTCAAGAAAAATTCAGTTGTGAATGAGCCCAATGAACAATTTGACAAATTACAACAAGCTGCGTCATTACACGATGCAGCTACATTTGAATCCAGTCCACTACCTAAGAATAAACTGCAAGTGAAAGAAAATGAATCAAACAATTTCAAAGAGCTATCTGAAAATCAATCTCCCACAAGTCATACAGTTGACAATGTCAATGAGCTAGTTACTGATTTCGTCGACTCTCCAAATGGAAAAGTGCATGATTCACCTGAGAAATTGGTTGAGACAGCACTTTTGTTGACCAACAATGAAGATCTCTCTCATCAACCATCAACGCCAAACAAGAGATCAAACCATCAACCATCAACACCAAACAAGAAACCAATTGGAACCAGAAACTCACCAATAAAGATCGGCTCTCCAGTGAAATTGATAAAGAACAATGGTTCTGTTGTTGGGGTGGAGTCTCCTCGAGGTAGAGTCGTTCATAAATCTTCATCTTTCGAAGGTAACGAATTGAATAATAATAAAATCAGAGACGCAAACACAGTCAATACTGAGCAACAAAATGTTCCCAGTACAGTGTCGGTCCCCTCAGAGTTTTCTATTCCAAATCATCATAGAAAAACTAGACTGGATCCGAAAATTCTCGAAGAGAACCATCCAGTAAATATCCCTCAAGAACGGGGAAAGTTATTTTTTAGAGTGGTTGGTTTCAAAAACATTCTTTTACCCGACATCAAAGATCATAAAGGAAAATTTTCCATTACATTGGACAATGGAGTACATTGTGTAAAAACACCAGACTATGAATTGAGTACAAATAGCATCAAAATTGATAAAGAGTTTGAATTGACCGTCAACGACAAGTTGGAGTTCATACTTACCATGAAAATGAACTATCAAAAACCAAGAGGTACATTAGTTGAGGTAAAAGAAAGAAAGTTGGTGAAATCAAAAAATAGATTCAGCAGATTGTTTGGATCGAAAGACTTGATAACAACCACTAGATTTGTTCCTCAAGATGTGAAAGACACTTGGGCTAATAAATTTGCTGTGGATGGCTCTTTTGCACGATGCTGTATTGATCTATCTAATTTTGAATCGATGGTAACGGGAAAAGCACAAAGTTTTGACTTGAATTGTTTCAATGAATGGGAAGTGAATAAATACACTCAAAACAACGGTCAAAATTCAACAACTAGATTGCAGCCTTACAAAATTGCTCAATTAGAAGTCAAAATGTTGTATATACCTAGAACCGATCAATATGAAATGTTGCCAACTAGTATTAGGTCTGCAAATGAACAATTGGAGCAATTATTACATGAGAATTCCGTCTATTACGAAGGCTATTTACATCAAGAAGGTGGTGATTGTCAAACTTGGAAGCGGAGATTCTTTAAATTATTCGGAACTTCATTGATCGCCCATAGTGAGTTCAATCACAAGACTAGAGCCAAAATTAATTTATCCAAAATAGTGGATGTTAGTTACATAGATAAGGAAAATTACAAGAGTGCTGGTAAAGAGAAAATCAGAAATTTCTCTGATATTTTATTAATGGAAAACTCATTTAGGATAAAATTCATTAACGGTGAGACCATTGAGTTTGGGGCTCCAAATAAGACAGAATTGAATCAATGGATACAATTATTAGAATCAATTGTGTATAGAAATAGGTTCAGAAGACAACCATGGGTCAAACTAATGATGGAAAATGTTGCCTAATATATTTGAATTAGTCAAGTCTTAAATTTCAGGCAATCTAACTCATTTGATTGGAAAGCCAGCGCGGTGAACTTAAATTCCTACTTATGTCGTTTATATAAGAAATTGAACATTCGTATTTTATTGATTACTATGATTTTTGAATCTTAACCTTCTGATCATGTCCCAGTCTCAAGTTGTCTTTTTGCAACCAAACATTATATTTCTTCTGCCAGTTACGAAGCTTTGGAACACAAGTTCTCACTTATAAATTAGCTTACCTCAATTAATACCAAGTGATTCTACTAAACTCACCAGTGAAAACCTTAATCATGGAAAAGAAAATCATAGAAAAACGCAATTTCACCTTTTCTCTTTTGACATGATATGCTCTAATTATGAAGACAACCTAACAGAATGATTCAGTTCTTTGTTACTAATCTCAACGCAATTAGCAACGAATCAATCACGCTGAGTACAACATCAATCAAAATTTAGGGTTATTACTGATACCATAACCACAAGGCTATCGACAGCAACAGCGGACAGTATCGTCCCTAACGTTGAGGATTTTTATAGTCGGTCAAACATTGAAGAGTTACCAACAGGTAACACAAAACCTGAGTAGCACCTTTTTCAACTAACATAGGATGAAAACAATACAACAATTCAATAATACTAAGTTTCAAATCATTGCACGATTGTGTCGGTTTTTTCTATTAGGATGGATTATATCACTTATAGATAATTTAAACTTATTTTTACTAAATGTACGAAGAAAAAAAAAATCAACTCCAAACTATTTAAAATGGCTAACTCTGACGAAGAAGACGCCTACTTATACGGTTCAGATAACGATGATCAACCAGCAACCAAGAAACAAAAATTGAGCCTGAGCTCTAATCAGGTAAAAGACAAAGCTGAAGCCAAAACTGTACGATTTAGTGATATCAAAGAAGAAGATCAAGGAGAAGGTGAAGTAGAAGAGGATGATGAAGAAGATGAAGAGGATGAGGACGAAAGCTCTGACGACGATATAGATATAATAATTGGAGACAATCAAAATAAAAAACCATCTCAAGTGCCCGGTAATGATGTCTTATCGGAGGTGGTTGACACTGAAGCTGAGCAACAAGAACCGGACGATCAACAAAACAAGAAGAAGTCAAGGACGACAATAACAGAGAACTCATCAACAATAAATATAAATTCCAATCCAGAATACGAGGGTAAACCTTTGACACAACTAGACATAGAAACATTGAAAGTGAAACCATGGAGAGCACCTGGTGCAAATATCTCTGATTACTTCAATTTTGGATTTGATGAGATCACATGGACAGCCTACTGTCACAAGCAAGATAAATTACGTGGTGAGTTCAACCCACAAAAGATAATGGCAAATATAATGAAAGGACCTGGTCAATTACCTCCTCCTTCACTTCAACCACCAGGAAATGGTCCTTCTCAGAGATCCATGAATAACAATAATAATCCTCCCATGCCTATACCTCCTCAATTCCAAAATATGTCATTTAATTTTGGAAAAATGCCACCAAATATGCCTCAATTTCCAATGGGAAATTTACCACCTGGCATGTCGTACCCACCACCGCCTCCTCCTCCACAACATCAAGGTTACCAAAATCAAAGAAGATAAAAATATATATTATGTATTAATCGACCAACAATATTCTCTATTCTTCGTCACTTTCTTCTTCCTCTGCTTCTTGCAACCATTTTATGAATGGTTTAGCAGCTTTTCGGACTTTTTTAGAAACGTCTTTTGGTACGTATTTTTTAGAAACTTTAGATCCCCATTTCACCAAAGCTTCTTCACTGATCAAATCTTTATCATAGAAAGAGTGCAAAACTTTTGGAAGTTGTGGAATTAAATCTGGTTTTTCTAATCCAAAAAATCTTTCTAAACCACCCAATAATCCTTGCTCTAATTCTTCATCATTATTAATCAATTTAGCTAACAATCCAACGTGAGGTTCAATTTGATTTATTATATCATCATCGAATAAAACTTGTCCCAAAACTTGCAACGTTTCTGGGCGTTCATTAATATCCAAATCAACAATTTTCTTATAAATTTCGACATCTGATGGTAAATCTTCTTTGGAACCTTTTGATTCACTCAATAGCCATTCACCAAATTCATCAAATTTATTATCGCTAGCTGATAAACCTTCCAATTCTCTAGCTCTTTTGGCAATTGCTTCTTGTGACATGTCAACGGCCCAATCGTCATCTTTGATTTCGACTTGTTGTAATTGAGCAGCCTCAGCATTGATTTTTTTAGACAAGGCGTCATCATCATCGTAATCATCACCATTGACTTCATTGTTGAAATTATCTTGGTTCTCTTGAGCCAATTCTGAAATGGTTTTACCACCTCCAACAACATTTGCTTGGGCAGTTGCTGATTTTTTACCCTTTTTCGAATCAGGAGGATTTTTAACGATATATGAATATAATTTGTGTTTTGGATCAATCATGGTGACTTTCCCACATGCTTTACAGTCTCTTTCCAATGTGTCTTTACCTTTTAAAACAATTTCAGTCTCGGGGTTTTTACATGATCCACATAAAACAAATTTGTTAATGAATCCATCTAAGGAATCTTGTAACTCGTTTGAATCATGGACACCATTGACCAAGAATCTTTCTAATTGAGTTTGAGCACCTAACTCATAACCGAAAAACTTGACCAAGTATGATGGTGGTCTATTCAATGCTCTTGCGACTTCAGCCAAGTTCATAATTGCAGTCTTTATACCATTACCTCTTCCTTCAGTTTTTGATTGAATAGGTGGCATTTTATAACGATAAAATGGATCTGTGTTATCCCTACATATGTTTATGAATGACATTCTGGGTGATTTTCCTTCTTTAGTGTTCCTTTGAATGGAGTTTGACTTAAATTACTTCAAATATGGATTCTCGCCATTTACTATAAATGAAAATTTTTTTTGTCTTTAAAATGAAGAAAATTACGAAAACTGTAGTTTGATTTCAGGTATAAACTTACGTATCTGTTGAGCTCTGATTGTAAGCGTAAAAGCATTATTGAACCAAGCGGATTGCTCTACCCCTAAGTCAAACTTGATAATTTGGTACTACTCGATCAAAAAGTGAGACTTTGAGACTCTGAGACTCAAACAGACTAAAACTACAGATTCAAAGTGAGCACACTAAGTTGAATGTCATTTAACATTGGTCCTAAGTCATTATTCATGTTTATTAAATTTGAGTACTCTATTTGTATTTACATGTATATGTTGTTATGCATAGTTGGAGTGCCTGGATTGGAATTATACCCCAAGGCAGCTGAGGTCAATGACAACTGTTCTAATTGTTGCATGACCGCCACATCTTGTGATGGGAATTGCAGTGAGTATTGTTGAGATTGAAACTGCTGAGATGGATGATGATTGATGGGACCTGGATTACCTGGCACATTAGTCATATAGTGGTGAGGATCCATGTATGGAATTTGATGTTGAGTCATAGCCGCAATTTGATATGGTTGATACGGTACTTGCTGATTGTTGACGGATGAGGATGGAAATCCAAAATTATGGTTGTTTTTTTTACCAGCTTTATTGTTACTATTATTGTTGTAATTGTGAGGATGAGACTTACGGTGATTGCCGCCTCTACCATACCTATTGTTGGGCAATCCAACCTCTTCCATTAGCTTTTTGTAATTTTGATAATTGACAATGTTGATCTCCAATAAGATTTTTCTGACGAGCGGTATGTACTCCAGAACTGAGTCAGAAAAGATAGGATTGCTCAAAATCTTGTAAACAAATGATGGACCGGCCGAAGTTAACGTTTCGTTATCTTGTAAGATATATTCCAAGTTATTTTGATTGTTGAAAATGGAACTTAATAATATTTTCTTTGACTTTTGATCCGTTCTATTATTCAATATCTTCAAAATCGTCAAGTTAGCTAACTTATGTGTACACAACTCCTTCAAATTTGAAATGAATTTCATCACCAATAACTCAGTTTTTACTTCACTATCAATAAAACTGTCCAAATACCAAGTAATTAATAATGACCCATTGGAATTCACAACCAATTTGTCTGCATATTCTACTATCAAACTAGCTACTAGTAATATTTGTTCTGTTGTCACACAAGAGTAATTCGGATCATGATTTGTTTCCAATATGGTTCGAATACATCTTGAACCAAATCTACCAAATGATATCTCCAAAAAATTATCAATAATTGACTCAAAGACAAAGTTATTGTATGGTGAGGAGAAGTTGATACACCCTTGAATAACATAATTACCAAATTGATCATTGAATAACTTCATTGCATATGGCTTTAGACTCGATGCAATGATACACATTTGTTGAGGGTAATATTTAGCTAAGCTAACAATCTTTTGAATAGCCCACGTACCATTTTTATGGATACCCAATTGTGTCAAGTAGGGAGCAATTTCCTTGACCATCATCAACTTGATCAATGGTGAGGACACTAAGGAGAATACTTTCTGAACGATTGTATTACCTAGGTAATCATAACACAACTCTGGTAGCTCATCCAACATAGCCAAACACAATTCTTCAAGTTCTATCTCTGAAATTAGTTCATTCTCGGTGTCATTATTGTGGTTTAGCTCTTTATTTTCCAACGTTTTCCTCAATTCCCTCAATGACGACGAGTCAAACTGTCTCAAGGGTATTGGATCAGGCAATGGACCAAAATCATTACGGTATTTGTTGTTGTCGTAGGCCAAACAAGTTCGTAAATACAACGATACAACTCCCATGTCACAATTCGATGATAATGATTTGATTGAATGGATTAAATTATCTTGAATGGATAGTATATCGGTAAAAGGTGGCTTTGATTTTGAACCTTTTAATCCTTCCAGCGATTTCTGATGAGGTTGGATTGGTTGAGATTGCTCTGTTGGAGCTATTTGGTTTTGCAGTTTAATTTGCAGCTTTTTGTGATCAACTTTGGCAAAAGCGACGTATAAAGTTGTTCCAGGTACGATTTCAAAATGATTGAATATAGCTTTCAAAGACATTGCTGTATCAATATTCGAGCATTCAACTAAAGCTAATTTGGAGGTGGTGGTAGTGGTAATTTTGATAGTTGTTACATTGTTTAAAGTAGATTTCTGACTTGAGAAATTGACCAAAAGTGATAATAATTTGTGGGAGTCCATAAAAAATGGTAAATTGTCGTATAATAAGATATTTGTGGGACCTAAAGTGGAGTTTTCAAAATTTGTAGTGATCAACAATTGAGAAAAATCATAGTCATCGACTAATTTAGGTTGTACCGAGTCATTTGATACAAATCTACTTCTTTGTGTAGATAATTGAGCAATCTGATTTTGCAACATTTGCTGTTCTTGCATTGAACTGGAGTTGATGTTGTTGTACACTGCCACAGGCGTAGATCCACTATAGGTTTGAGATCTCAATCTTGAGGTTTGCACGTTCGAAATCAACATCTTATCCAACACATCGTTAATATCGCCGGGTCGATTTGATATAGACACGAATGGTGTATTAGTAGCTTCAGTTTGAAAAATCTTAGAAGAGTTTTCATCAAAAACTGTATTACTAAACAATGAACCAGAAGCATTTGCTAAGCCATTTTTGTTGAAATTGGGTGTGGTTGCTGTAGTGGTGTATGATCTGTTTCTTGGTTGTGGTTGATACTGATTACGAAATTGATGAGGTGAATGTTGAGTGATGGAATTGGGGGCTGTGGTATTAACGGTTGGACTTAAAAATGAACTCAATTGGTTGGAATCTGATGCAAAGTTATTATTGTGAAGTGAAAGATATTTGTTATTATTAGTGCTACTATTGATGCTTGACGTGGCATCATCATTCCATATAGAATGAGTAGAGAAAAGCGAGCCTGACCTGGTTCTCTTTGAGGTTGGCGTAATGAAATTGTTGTTGTGATCACTTGAGTCTTGAATAGTTGGTAGCAGAAACAGAAGTGACGAAGTAGGAGGTGGTGGAGTGGACGAAGATGAAGAAGGTGTTAGACCAAAAGATAATGAGTCTGAATTTGGAATTTTGAGCGAATCATTGTTATCCACATGAATAGGGGAGCCCGTCAATGATTTGTTATTTATAGTGTTGCCACCATTGTAATGGAAGTTATCAAAACTGTTCAAAATGGACGATTGTAGGGTTCCAGACCTGCTTCTAGTAGTGTTAACAGGAAATGATGAAGAAACGTCGTTATTTATTAGTTGAATAGGAGGTTCCAGGATTGATATAGATGGAGATATCTCGGAGGAAGAATTGGTGCTTACATTTAAACTTGAATTAGTGTTGTTTTGATATTTTGGACCAGTGTATGTATCGTGAAGAATTGTGTGGTCATTATTTTCCTGGTCTACAATCATGCTTTGAAAAAGTAAATCTCGCTGGAAGTTCGGAAAAGATGATTGCCAATCGATGAATTTGTTTGTTGAGTTTATTAAAGTTCAATTATGTATGTTGTTGCGGCCAATGGATGACACTGGTAATATCGATGGATGAATGTTTAAAAGAAAGGGTTGGGGAAATAGTCGATTGAGTTTTGAGCGAGATAGAATTGAGCCAAAACTTTAAGGGAAAGGATATTGATCAATGCTGTTAATTATAATGGTTGTATTGCAATATGATCAAGATTGAATTGAATATATGATAGGTTGTATTATGTGGTAGATCAATTAGTGGTATAGTATTGTCATACAAATAAATTTGAGATAATTTGGTCAAAAAATCTTCAACCGAAGGAAAAAAAAAAAATACAAATAATCGAAAATAGGGGTAATTTTGTTTTCTTCAAATATAGCTCCAATTCGTCTTCTGCGGTGGACCCACAGATCTCCCTAGACTTCGTTAAGTTAATTGCTTTCTCAAAGAGTCTGCTGTTAGTAATATAATAGCAATACCAATAACAAGAAAACTTCATTTGCTATTCAAACTAGAATTTTGTATCACAATAAATTTGTGTATTAATTTTTCAAATCGAATCTTAAGGGGTTTTTTTTAACGATCCTTCATTCTTGAACTACATAGTTTAGAATACTATATGAAATTGGATGTAAACCTAGAAGAACTACAACGCTATAAGATTTGAATTTGCTTTATCAAAAGTTGTTACGTATGTAAAGCTAAACCCGTGATTCATTATCTTAAATAATATGAAATGAATTAAGCCATCAACTATTGCAATTTGGACTGCAAAAAAACGGTTTGACGTATTTTCTTTCACAACGTTTTTTTTTAGCATTCAACATTGTAACCAGCAAACCCTCTTTTAACTGAGAGACCTTTAGTTAGTCTAGAGCTGAAATTTCTTGAACTTCTTTTTTAAAAGCTCTTTGCAATGCATGTTGGTGTAGAGTTTGACTAGGTCAAAAGCTTAGGCTTGACCTAGGGTCTATTTCGTAGTAAAAATCTATACAAATTTTACAAAGTCGTCAATCCAAACATTTATTGGCAAAACTATCAAAATAATTAGGTTTTTTTTGGATTCTATTTCTCGATTGTACAATCTTTTTAAATATGCATTCAATTGGCCATTTTGGGGAATGGATTTCCTTTGGAAAACACTATACATTTTTGATTATGACTAAGATATGCTTTAATTCTATCCCTTGTGATCAAATTTGCGAATATGCACTCCACCTCATTTATGGTTATATTGTAATTATGACTTGAGAAATCGATTTTCGATGATTCCTCTTCTTTGGTTGATGAATATTCTATCGCTAATTGAAACGCACTAAACAGTCTTCTATTGATGTCGCTTTCGCTCGATTGCATCTCCTTTGTAATTTGAAACGTTTTACTGATGATCTTCAAGTACACCATTTGTTTTAATGATTCGGCCAATATGTATAAATGATGTTTCATCAAAACATGTCGAAACTTTTTAATGGCAACGTCGAAGCTATACAAATTTCCTTGTTGGATAGCCCTGAAGATATTATCACGATAAAGAATTCCTAATATGGGATACTTAGCATATATCAGCTTGTTTGGTAATTTCCCATGATTCCATAATCTCAATGGTAAGTATATCAAATAAATCTGTCGAATTTGTTTGCATCTTTTGACTTTATAATTCTGGTAAAGTATATTCAATGCTTTTTTCAATAATTCTTCACTTTCTAAATATTTTTGATCGTCTAACAATATTAATGATTGATAGTACAAATATATCACGCAGTATTTTTTCATATAAATCGACGACGATGTTTTGCTTTTCTCGTCTATGTCTGGTAACGCCTGTTTAGCTCCATTGACGGCTTTCAAAATCAGTTTTGCAAAATCGATTTTCCTCATCTTGAAACAATATTTCATAAAGTATGCCAAAAAAAAATACACGTCATTTCGTTTACTTTGACTAGAGTCGATATTTTTATCATTAAAACTCAAATTAAACCCTTTTCTCAATGTGTTTATCATTGTTTCTAAATTTGACCTCTTTATCGATTGTTGACCACCTACAAAATCCATATCCAGATCCATGATTGAATTGAGGTCTTCGGGTTCTCTTATTTGTTGGACCTTGTACACTTGAATCAACTCATTGAAACTTGATATTAATGCTGGCATTATCCAATTAGTCTCCAACTCACTAGCTCTGATTAAATTCAATATCAACTCATTCAAGTGCTTAAAAGTCGAGTCCAACGATCTTTCGACATAAACTGATTTGATAACTTTTAAATGATTGGTAATTATAGGCTTGAAACGTTCTTTATCTTCCTTAATGTCGTATAAATCGATTTCATTTGGTTCATTAAATTTTGATCTTATCTCAGCTTCTTCTTTCCCAGGATTCAAGGTTATACACGCGGTGAACAATTCACAATTTTTAGTACGCACAGCTCTGTTGAATGTCTGGATGTAGGTTGACAATTGACTACTCATATAGATTCTATTGTTGGTAGGCTAAATATTAGAAATTTGTTTTGTAATAAAAATTGATATTTGTTTTGTATTATCTTAAAAAAAAACTCAATCATAATATAAATATATTCAAGATTTAAAGTCAACTTTAAACTAAAACATCTTCACAGAGAAACCACCATTACATATCTTTCATCAATTGTAAAGCATTAGTGGTATTGAGAATTATTGAATTAGTCATCGCCCTAGTACCACTTTCGAATCCTAGTCCCGCTAGTACAAGTCGTTACACGAAATCTTATTAGTCAATCACAAAACATCATAGCCTAAATTCAATTAATTAAATGAGTTCGCCCACGAGTATTGAGGACTCTGACCAGAATCCAGAGCCAAATCATTCTTACACTATGTCATACACCAGGGATCAAAGACTGCAGTATCCACGAGATAGGTCACAAGTCCCACCACATTTTAATTATTACGAACCTCACCAAAATCTAAATGACAATAATTACGACAATGACTTTATGATGGATAATGATACCAGTGATTATGAAGAATTGAGAAAAGCAATAGTGAAACGAAGATTATCAAGTATAAAACGCCCCCATCAGCCTTTCGTCGATGTACACCAATCGGTTGATAGAAAATCGATACTAAGACTACCTACTGAAATCTTATTGCAAATATTCCATTATTTAGAAAGAAAAGATTGGTATTCATTGCTCACTTCATGTAGGGAAATTGCCGACCTAATAATTGAAATGTTATGGTTCCGACCAAATATGCAAAATGATTCCTCATTTAAAAAAATCAAACAGGTGATGGGTATGGATAGTAGCAAAACTCATTGGGACTATAGACAATACATCAAGAGATTGAATCTATCATTCATGACTAAATTGGTCGATGATGAATTGTTATCTTTATTCGTCGGATGTCCCAAACTTGAGAGATTAACATTGGTGAATTGTGCAAGACTATCCAAAGTTCCAATAACAAATGTTCTACAAGGATGTGAGCGATTGCAATCGATAGATTTGACCGGAGTGTCCGACATTCAAGATGACATAATTGACGCGTTGGCCAATAATTGTCCAAGATTACAAGGGTTATACGCGCCTGGTTGTGGTAATGTCAGTGAGACGGCAATTATAAGTTTATTGAAATCCTGTCCCATGCTTAAGCGGGTCAAATTCAATGCAAGTAGTAACATCACCGATGAAAGTATATTGACGATGTATGAAAATTGCAAATCATTAGTTGAAATAGATTTACACGGGTGTGAGGAAATTACCGACAAATATTTGAAGAATATTTTTGCTGAATTAACTCAATTGAGAGAGTTTAGAATCAGCAATGCATCGGGTATAACTGATAAATTATTTGACCTAGTGCCGGAAGGATCAATTTTGGAAAAGTTGAGAATCATCGATATAACTGGATGTAATGCTATAAGTGACAAATTAGTTGAGAAATTGGTCATATGTGCACCCAGATTAAGGAATGTGGTACTATCGAAATGCATGCAAATCACCGATGCGTCATTACGCGCATTGAGCCAATTAGGTCGAAGCTTGCATTATATTCACTTGGGTCATTGTGGACTCATTACTGACTATGGGGTTGCTGCATTAGTAAGGTATTGTCATAGAATCCAGTATATTGATCTAGCGTGCTGTTCACAGTTGACAGATTGGACGTTGGTTGAGTTGGCAAACCTACCCAAACTAAGAAGAATTGGTCTTGTAAAATGTTCCATGATCACAGACTCGGGAATATTGGAATTAGTGAGAAGAAGAGGCGAACAAGATTGTTTGGAAAGAGTTCATTTATCATATTGCACAAATTTGAATGTAGGTCCAATTTATTTATTATTGAAAAACTGTCCAAAATTGACTCATCTATCATTAACTGGAATAACAGCATTTTTGAAAAGAGAAATCACTCAATACTGCAGAGACCCTCCACCTGATTTTAATGAACATCAAAAGAGTTTGTTTTGTGTATTTAGCGGACATGGAGTAAATCAATTACGAAACTACTTGAATCAAGTAATGGAAGCTAGAACATTTCAAATGGATCAAAATGAAATGCATTTGTTATTCGATGCAAGAAGAAGAAGATTTGCCAATGGGGAAGCAGTAGAAAATAATGAAAATAACAATCAAAATAACAATGAACTACCGGTTAATGACACTAATAATCAGAATCCTGTTCCTAATGATAACATAAACACGTTTTTGGAAAGGAGAGGAGGCTTGATAGGTTTGGGTTTTCCTAATACTACATTAAACCAAACAAATAATGACAATCCTCATTTGCCTGATGGAATGGATCAAGAAATGATAATAAATCGGGAAATCTTTAGAGAATTGAACGAAGGTAACTTGGGGCCAGTGGAGTTGAGGGAACATTTTTCAAGAATTATTAGAGATCATCAACATAGGAGATTATTAACTGGTCAAAATAGAATGAGAATGCAAGAACTTCCAACTGGAAATAGACTTGAAAGATTTGAAAACATTAATAACAACAACATGATGGTTGATCCCCAAAACGCACCTCAAATTGAACAGCCGCCAATGTTCCCCAACGATAATCAGGTATTCATGGGAACTCAACGACAACCGCACCAGCAACAACAACAACAACAAATGAATATTATTGATGACGAGGATATCGAAATGGACACGGGCGAGTTATTTCCAAATAATAATTGATTCGTGAATCCAGATCATGAGAACACCAATCTGATTACAAAACTTACGTAGTGATGAATATAAAAAGTATATATCGAGATATAAAGTAGTATTCTACCGCCTAGGTGAAAACTTAAAAATACTCTTGCTACTCGCGTTAAAAACAAAGAGCTCAAGCAACATGTCCTATCAGTCTTATCATCAATCACCTATTCTAAAGATATCAATGGTGAGACTTGATAAGTATCATTTTTCAAGCCCTGGGTCTATACACGTGACATAACCTATCTCTTTTAAAATACAATGCAATGCCAGGTTTTTTCCCCCTGGACCTCATTTTTAGTTTTTCTCGCGCTGGTATCGCACAATTTCTCGACCAAAGTCTCCTTCTGCAGTGCGAGCTGGTATCTGAAAAAAATGCAGTAGTGTAGCACAAACAATTTCTTCATTGAAGAAATGTAAAACAAAAAAAGTTTTTCAATTTTATTTTAGTTAATCTTTTTATACAACTAATCATTAACAATGTATGTTTAAAGAAGGAGAAACAAACGAAACGATTAACAAGTCACAGATTATGGAATCATATTAAGAAACTCAAAAGAAGATTCAGTACAATTGCAAAGTGGACGGAACATTTGAAGCTTGTCTAACAACTATGTGGGATAATCAATATCAAACTGAAGAAATCCACCACAAACTATAACATGACTATTGATTCGTTTAGGTAAAATATTTCAAAACTTGTTACTAACTATTTACAGGACTAAAAGAACTAAGAAAGTTGGTATCACTGGTAAATTTGGTGTCAGATATGGTTCATCATTAAGAAGACAAACCAAAAAATTAGAAGTTCAACAACATGCCAAATATGATTGTTCATTCTGTGGTAAAAGAACCGTCCAAAGAGGTGCCACTGGTATCTGGTCATGTAAAGCTTGTAAAAAAACAGTTGCTGGTGGTGCTTACACTGTATCAACCGCTGCTGCTGCCACAGTCAGATCAACCATACGTCGTTTGAGAGAATTAGCTGAAGCTTAATTGTGTTTCAGTTTATTAAATATATAAATCAAATCATTTGTTATTAATCATTGTGTATTTTTATCTCATTTTGTCTTTACTTGTGCGAAAAATTGATCAAAGTTATATGATTGTTACTGTCGAAAATGCTAATAGAATCTTGAACAATGTCAAATAAAGAAACCTTTGAATTTCCAAAAATTTACCATTTTCCTCCATTATATACAAAGCAGCCAAATCAAACAGTGCTCAATCAACAATTGGAATCATGGACAAGTATAATCCTTCAATACTGTGAATTTTATAAAATCACTAGTTTGACTAGTGATGGGACTCCCAGACATTCACAAATTTCATCTGCAAATAGTTTTACATCAATATTCAGAAATGAATCAATCAATAGATCTTGTAATCTAGAGTTCATACATGTTATAATGCGACATCTAATACACTTGAAAAAGGGTGACTATATAAATCCAAAGAAGCCTGAGTTGGGTGTTTACATATATTGGAGATCATTGGTATCTTGGAGCGATTTGATCTATCAATATGTGGATAGAACTGGTCAAAAAGGTTCGATTTTAACCATTTATGAGTTGACTAAACCTGATGATGTAAATGAAACACAGGATACTTCAGAAGAAGGTTTGTCACCCAATGAGTTGATAAATTTGGATGAATTATTTTTGATCAAAATCATCAAAGATGTTTTAGTCAAACAAGGAAAAGTACAATTATTAATCAATGATGACAATGAGATTGGAGGAGTAAAAATAGTTTGATTTGAATATACAAGAAAGAATAGAAATACGAACGACTTGCCATTGTCTTTGATTTTTCCACTTAGAAGTGGATAGATAAAGACGTTTTCAATGAATCGGCATACATTGACTAGCTAATCAAGGTACCGTATAATTGTATCATTTTTACATTATCTGTAGTTATACATTTGGTGTATGAATTAGCTCACATATTACTTGATTGGGAAGTCGAAGTCAAACTTTTTTCTCCTAACAATAAATTTTTTCAATCTAGTCCAAAAAACGAGCTCTTCTCTCTCTTCTCTTCTTCTTCTTTCTTCCCGCTTAAATCACATATTTAAGAGGGCAAGGGTCTATATTCGTCTCATAAAAAACTTTAATTCTTGAATCTCAATAAAGAATTATAATCAACACTATCTCAACTTCCAGCATCTTATACCTGAAGACGTGTTTTAATTTTTAATTTTGTTTTTATTTTTTTTTACATTGATTAAATTGCCCATCTCTTACATTTGAAGTTATGAAATACGTTGTTGTATCTGGTGGTGTCATTTCAGGTATTGGGAAAGGAGTTTTGGCCTCCTCGACTGGTTTGTTACTCAAAACTTTGGGTTTGAGAGTGACTTCTATCAAGATTGATCCTTATATGAACATTGATGCGGGTACAATGTCACCATTGGAACACGGTGAATGTTTTGTTTTGAACGATGGTGGGGAAGTTGATTTGGATTTGGGAAATTACGAAAGATACCTCAACATAACATTGACCAGAAATCATAATATCACCACCGGAAAGATTTATTCTCATGTTATAGAAAAGGAAAGAAATGGTGATTATCTTGGTAAAACGGTGCAAGTAGTTCCACATATAACTAATGCAATTCAAGAATGGATTGAGAGAGTTGCAAAAATTCCAGTTGATGAAAGTGGATTGGAACCACAAGTTTGTATTATTGAATTAGGGGGTACAGTAGGAGATATTGAGAGTGCACCATTTGTTGAAGCATTGAGACAATTTCAATTTAGAGTAGGGTCTGAGAATTTTGCTTTAATTCACGTTTCCTTGGTACCAGTCATTCATGGTGAACAAAAAACCAAACCAACTCAAGCAGCCATTAAAGACTTGAGATCATTAGGTTTAACTCCCGACATGATTGCATGTAGATGTCAAGAAGAATTACAACATCAAACAATTGAAAAAATTGGAATGTTCTGTCATGTTGGTCCTGAGCAAGTGATTGCTGTTCATGATGTTAATTCCACGTATCATGTTCCATTGTTGTTGAAACAACAAAAAATGATGAAATTTTTGACCAAAAAATTGGCAATTGAAAACATTCCTCATGCAGAATTGGAAAAAGGTGAAAAATTGTTGAATAAATGGAGACAATTGACTTCACAACATGACAAATCTTTTGAAACAATCACAATAGCATTAGTTGGTAAATACACTCATTTGCACGATTCATACTTGTCGGTTATAAAAGCATTGGAACATTCATCAATGAGATGTAATAGGAAATTAAAAATTGAGTGGGTTGAATCGACCAATTTGGAAGAAGAAATGAAGACTAAGAACTTATCTGAATATCATAAAGCATGGCATTTTGTTTGTCAAGCGGATGGGATATTAGTACCGGGTGGATTTGGCTCCAGGGGTATTGAAGGTATGATATCCGCCGCCAAATATGCTAGAGAAAATAATGTTCCATATTTGGGGGTTTGTTTGGGATTACAGATTGCAGTTATAGAATTTGTTAGAAACGTGTTGGGTAAGAATAATTCTACTTCAATGGAGTTTGACTCAGCAGCAAAAGAAGAGGAAGCATCTATTGTATATATGCCAGACATTGATCAAATTAAATTAGGAGGTACGATGAGATTGGGTATTCATGAAACTAAATTTATCGAAGATTCTGAATGGAGTGTTGCTAAGAAATTATATGGAGGATCACAAGCAGTTTATGAAAGACATAGACATAGATATGAAGTCAATCCTTTGTTAATTGATGAGATTGAGGCAAAAGGATTGAAGTTTATTGGTAAAGATGAAAGTGAGAAAAGAATGGAAATAATTGAATTGAAAGATCACAAGTTTTTCATTGGTACACAATATCATCCTGAATATTTATCAAAAGTTTTAGATCCAAGTAGACCATTCTTAGGGTTGGTTGCTGCCTCTGCAGGTATATTAGAAGATGTTTTGAAGAGAGATGATTTAAATTACAAAGGAGAATTTTGAACAATTCACTGTGCACCAAAATAACTTTTGATTGTTAAATTGTATAGAGTGTGGATTGTCATATAATTTATGTATAACATATGTATATATTATAAAGGGCAGAACGTTAGCTTCGATTTTTGATAGCTTTGTATGAAAGATCAATTGTTAAATAATCGATGTAATTATGCATGTATAATGTATTATCATATCTAGAAAATACAGCTAAGGTATTCAAATTGACAAAACTTTAGCTCACATCAGTCATTGTTATCAGTACATTCTTAGTTACGAATGCAAACTTCTCTAATCGAACCATTGAGCTTCCCCTATAACTTACCAAAGTATATAAAAACTTGTAATATAAAATACTGCTTACATAATTTATTATGTAATATGCTATCATTTATCATTAACTTTACATTTGCTCTTTTTCTCCCTTGGAATTTTCCATGGTATTTAAATTTATCATTCAACACAAAATTTTAACCAATTTTTTAAATCTTTTTCCATCCTTAAGTTAATCTAACATAATATGTCCAAACAATTAATCAATTTTTCATCAGAATCAGGCTGTAACTGTGGTGCTGATTGCAAATGCGCCACAGAATCAGAATGTAAATGTGCCACTAAAAAATAATCAATCTTGTCAATCAATCTATTTTTAGTCACCACAAACATCAAATAACTACTATAGTTGGTTTATCTATTTCATCATTTGACTATTTGGTGCTATTCTATTGATTTACTATAACTATATATTATATATCACATATAGTATATACATTCAGTTATTCTATCGATTCTATTTCAATTTATTAGACTCTCCAATTGCAACAGTCTCAATTTCTTTTCAACCAATGGTTTCAAATTCTTATTTGTTTCTAGTTCTTCTTTCACTTGACTATTTATAGTAGTATTACTACCTTTGTTACTTGAATTGAATATATCATAAAACTCAATTGATTTATTTATCAATTGATTCAAGCCAACCCATGATTTTTTATAATTTTCATTAATTTCAATACAATACATGAAATTATCCCTTGAATCCTTCAACAACTCAATCAAATCATTAACTTTACCTTTACCCTTATCAAATTTCTTTTTATGATTTGGTTCCTGTCCATTAGTACTACTTTTACTAACTAATTGTGTTTCCAATTGCAAAAAATAATAATAATTCAATAAACCAATCTTATAATATATTGGATATGCCAAAGTATCTTGTAATACAACTTCTTTCAAACAAAATATAGCCTTTTTATAATCACCCACCTTACAATATTCACTCGACAACTCTGACCATGCAATTAAATCACTTGGTTGTAAATTCAAATAATAAATCAAGTTTGAAATATATTTCACTGATCCTTCATTGTCATTCTTCTCACCACCCTTGATATCCTGTATTCTACTCAAAGTTGTTAACCTTCTGGACAATTTTAATTCATTTGGATTTTCTGTCAATAACTCACTAGACTTTTTATAATCTTGTAAGCTTTCATAATATATACTTTGTAAGATTTTGATACGTTGTGAGTTTATATCAATACCAAATTGATCAGTTATCCTATCTAATGAAATTTTGGCATCTTTTTCGTTGTTAGTTAATATTGCAAGATAAAAGTTCAATTCATATAAATCAAACAACTCAATTGACTCCAATTTGTTAGTATGGTAAATCAAAAATCTGTTGAGTTCTTGGTAGATTATCAATAATTGTTCAGGTGTAAATTGAGTGAATTTACCACTAGATGCTATTAATAACAATTTCTTCTTGAGTAATGACTGATCAATCCCTTCTTCGTTCATAGACATTGTATAAGTATGGTTAATATATCTATATTGTGAATTTAATCCTACTATGATTTAATTTCTTAATCAATTTTGGTTTATTATTATTTTTTGGTTTGAATTAAATTTTAGACATACAAATCATACATAATCATCTTTTGATTATGTCAAATGACTTATCTCGAGAATGCACAAACTTACTCAAATCAACAAAGATTCTATCTCATCAATATGGTATACCTAAGCTACAGCCACCGAAGAGTAGGAAAGAAGTCAATGTCCATCAATTGGAGTCAAAATACTTTGACCTTTATAAACAGTTGAATCATAAATTGAATAGATTAATGTACTTGGTTGAGATAAAGAAAATCTCCACAGCTTCTCAATTAGAAATAGATGAGGAATTGACTCAAATCAAAACAGAGCTGAATTTCCACGAAGATAATGAACAATTATTTGAATTTTTAATGCTACAAAATAATGAAATTAAAACAAACAAATTATTGAATAATTATATGTTAACAACCACTCCTATTTTGAAAGCCATTCATCAGCATAGATTAAATGTATCAGAAAAAAGTATTTTGAAATCACTCAATGACTTATATGATGAACAAAATGGTTTAGTTTTCAAGACTTTGAATGATCGACTAAATCCAGTTAAGAAAATAGATAACTATGGTGCAATCACATTTGATGTGCTACCTTTGATCG
Organism: Insectozyma corydali; assembly: GCA_003706475.3. NCBI lineage: Eukaryota > Fungi > Ascomycota > Pichiomycetes > Serinales > Debaryomycetaceae > Insectozyma > Insectozyma corydali. The sequence continues at coordinate 152,904 of PPLL03000023.1, forward strand.
AAACAACAATACAATTGAATAAACAGCTTATCGAAATGAATAGAGAATACGTCAAATCAAAAGAACAAATGGTTTCCACAACTGATGAATTTCAAACTGGTGTCCGGTCGAAATATTCACGTTTACTTCACAAATGGAATCAGTTGAAACAAATTACCTTGTTCATACCCTTGATGGTAACTAGTTTGCCAATTGACTGGTACAATGACGACGACTGTTTGGAAATAATGAGACAAACCAACTATTATAACCAAAAATTAGAACATTATCATTCTTACTTAAATGATGAGAATTTCAGTGCCTATACCGACAAGGAATTAATGTCTATTGAGTTTTAAATATTAATTGTGCTATTTACAAGATCTCATACTTGGAATAATCTCTTATTTACAACATCCCAATTCACATGGTTCCAAAAATTATCCAAAAAGGCTTTTTTCCCATTGATTCCATGATCATAAATATACATCACGTCCCAATAGTTTATGGATAGTACCGGCAAAGTGAAATCAGGTTCATTATTTTCAACTTTTTCCTCGGAATTTTCCAATAATTTTAATGTGTTTTCATCAATACCACCATTCAAATCTAATAACTGATTCTTCCCGTGATAAAATGGCGTACCATCATTCAAACAATTCAAAAATTTGAGTGATTTGTCTCTTGACTCCACAAGAAATAACGACCCTTGCCCTTGGCTGTTCATAATTATATTATTCATCTTATTTTTGAGAGCGTCCAATGAATCTATGTCTTGGTGGACTAATTTCTCTAATAAAAATCTCAGTGGTTTGGTCTCTTTTGCTATATTTTGATTTGTCAATTGTTGAAAGAAGAAATGATTATTGAATGCCATTGAAGCAAAATGGAAGACATGTTGTTTAGTAGACTGCTTAGCGGTATTCAACAAAATTTGATACGGATGTTTTGTCTCATTTTCAGTCCCATTTGTCAATAATGTTAAATTGGTTAAAAGATAGTTTTGGAAATTGGTCCATGCTTCCTCATATCCTTTGGTGGAGTACAAATTTGGAAGCCCTTGTTCCTTCCATTGATCTTGAAATTCCAATTTCGGTATGGTATGAATACATCTGGCCCTTATTAGTCCTTTGTTGACCTTGCTTATTTGTCTAAACATAGATGCTAAGTTCAAAAGGTTGAAAAAAAAATAATAAAAAAAAAAAAAAATTTTACTACAACACAATCAAGTCTTTATAATCATTACGTTTAATTGCCAGGGGATAATAAAAGTGTTCATTACTAATGAACTAAGATTGTCGTATTCAGTTTCCAGCATGCTCGTCCAAATTAGTTTCAACCGTCCTACTCTTGACAGGTATGTTCTGAGCAATCCAATTGGAGTCTCGTAGCAACTTCTTTGGGTCATTTGAGTTCAATTTAGCTGCATGTTTGACCAATAAATCTTCATACTCCATTTCTTGCTCCTTATGCTCTCTAATTATTTGATTTGTTTGAAAATCAATGAAAATTCGGGTATCTCTAACTCTAAATATAACATTGTCTATTCGTAGAAAGAATCGACACAATAACAATAAACAAGTTGGCATGACTCTAATTTTAGTGGAATATATCGATATCCCATTATCAGCTAGCTCATCCTCATATAAAACACTTTCATCAAAGAAAAGAATAGGATCCGGCACCGTTAACCTTTCAATTGGAATTTCAAGATCATCCCTGGTTGTAAACTTGACGGTTCTTGTTGTTCCTTTATAATTTGGTGAGTAAGTCCAATCAAAAGGTTTCAAATTATCTAATTTGTCAGTGAATTCACTCAAATCTTTCTTATTCAAGCTTTCTGACTTTATGATAGGTTTCTGAGACTTCCTACTCTGAAGCCACTCTTTATGATAGCTCACTTTAAATTCACAATCATTTTCCAAAGAGTCTAATGCATCCAACGCATTGAAGACTATCTCTTCTTGAGTTTTTTTATTATAAAGTCGGACTGAGTTATTTCCAAAAATCATTTCTGGTAATGGAAAATCAAACCTTTTGTCAGATAAATCATCCAATTCTTGACTATTCAATATCGGTTTCTTAATAGTGTAAATCTCCCAGTCATTGACACTGATAGATGGTGTATCTTGGATGGGAAATGATGACTGTGGAGATGGGATAATGACCTGACCACAGCAGTCGCACTGAGGGTTTTTACACTTTGATTCTTTCTTATTTGTCGCTAAATTCTTCCCTATGAATGCTGACTTCTTGGCTAATAAATTAGATCTATGTTGAGTTGTGGGGAATCGGCCTTGGGTGTGTAATTGGACCATTTCCCTTGCTGAATTCACCTGAACTGCATTTATGCCACTTTTGATTTTTGGAGTCACAAATATATTTGGTGTAGACAAAGAGTTGGGCTTATTGTGGTCCATCTTCTTTTTGAAATCGTAAGAATGATTTAGATTTTCAGACATTCCGTGTTGATCTTTTTTAATTTTTTTATTTTTCTCAATGGTTTATCGGAGTAAACCAAATCTGGACTGATTTTCTGATCCAACTTATTACGTAGAGAATGTTAACTACAATGAGGCAAACTGCTATTCAAACTTGACTGAGTAAATAATGTCCTTCTTGTATTTGGATTCTTTCTCACCAGACAATGAGTGTATGAGTAGTACCATGCTCTCGATTGTATTATATGACACGATCCATAAGGATTTTGGTCTGGAATTGATTTATAGGTTTCACTTTGCCAAGGGCATTTTGTCAATATAGCTTCTAAAGCTAAAAGCATGATTATCTCGAACTTACATTTGATTGAAGGCCAAAATCTAGATATTGAAGATTAGTCAGTTGTTTGAAATTCATGTAGGATGAAATGCGAGGAATTGATCGTAGGGAGGATTCATGGTTTTACACAGTTATCAAAGTTTGAAATTATTAAGTTCGAGAATACAAACTACCAATGAAACTAAAATTAGACGCTGGGCTCTACTTGTACTTTATATTGCTCATTAAGGTCCTTTGAGCTCATCAATGTCAAATGTTGAAGAGGCTGATGCAATCTAACATTGGGATCAAGGCTTAAACGCCGAAAAATCTAAAAAAACGAGCGCGCTAGAGCCCCTGGGTGTTGGACCTCTACCTATCGTACAACACCACCAGCGAATTACGATCAAATCATTGTAATGATTCGATAATTGGTTGGTGAGAATTCTTCGACCTTGTTTATATTTTAGTTTTCAAAATAAAATTGATAGTAACCTTGCAATAAATTCATTTTTGGCTAAATTTTGTTATCATTTTCGAATCAACAGTCAAAATCCAAAAATCCCATCCTGAGGCAACTAATAAGCTCAAATGAGAATGACTTGCAAAGAAGCTTTGACAGGCACATGAAGTAGTAATCAAATCAAATCTTTAATCTATTCCAATTTATTCTCAAAAATCTCAACACTATTGTGCTTTACAAAGCATTTACCATACAAGAGACAATTTTACATTTAACGCTGAGATACGAAACCATCAATTGACATCTGGTTTCCAAGGTGTTATAGAAGCTAGTATTTAAATTGGTTTTGGTACAACATTAGTTATCTATTTCTTATAGAGTAAGTATTACATGAAAGGGCCACTCTAAGATTAGGGGATACTCTTCAATGATTCCGGGACCTTCAACTCTAAACAAGCATGAATCATCAATTGGTGTAACTATAAACTCAGTCAAACCATTGATTAAATTCATAATGTCACAAAACAAGTTATCAATTGTACTGATATCTACCAATTTAAACAAAGCTTCAATTGTATTATTCAAAATTCTACAATATTCATTTGAGATTCTCAATTTGAATATAAGTATGGAGCAAATCAATTCATCAGACATAAGAATCTGAGAGGTTTCACCGATCAAAACATCAATAAATTGGTGATAGATAGCTAAGAGTATCGATTTTATATCAATCTCAGAATTTGTAAAAAGGTGCATGTTCATAGTCTGTTGAAATGCTAAGGCTTATCAAATAGGATCGACCTATGATCTTACATTTGATGCAAAATTTCAAAGATTTTCCTTGTAAAACCTGCAAAACATATGGTCGCTTGTGTTGTTAACTAACTAGAGTGCTCAAGTTGAACTTGAAGCGTTAAGTTCAATCATAAAACTGATTGTAATTTACTTGTCAAGGCTGAAATTGATCTAGCACATTTGATATACATACCAAAGCGTGGCTTTTTCCATTTCTCTTCCACAATAAATCAATGAATGAATGAGCAATTACACTAAAAGATTTGCAATTAATTAGATGTATATAATCAAATCAAAGTTGAAACATTTGATCCGGTAATAAACCCGCACCAATTCGTAGCGCGTCTTGGTGTGCGAAAAAAATAACAAACCATCTACACCATAAATGGCCGGCCAGAAACGGCATATTGAAAGTGACTAGCTCAATACAGACTCCTTCCAATCAACAGTCTTTTTGAGAAAAACCACAAAAGAATGCAATTTCATGAAATACATTCTGAGATGCACTATAGGACCGTTATGATCATGATGAATGCTCAGTTGAGTTTGCAACAAAATGAACAATCGAAATTATAACTTGAAAATGTGATTAATGATTTCTTGACGTTGATCGGTTGTCATAATCAAAAAAGCTGCTGTAAAAGCTCGTTGTCCCTGTTTCAGCGACCATATTGGTAAGAATTGAAATTATCCTTAGTTCGTCATTTATTACCATACCCACAATTTAAAGGTCAAAAGCTCAAGCAATTAGGATTGTAGTAAGACATTTGGAATAAAGCTACTAATCCCGCAAATCAATAACATGAGGTACGCGCCTACTCATAGGAGACAGATTGGGAAAATTAGACTTCTCATCATGGTTTACGTCTCGTTATCAAGTCTATTATCAAATCTGTTCTATGAAGAAAACTTGGTCTTGTCGAATCAATGAATTGGATGTAATTTTATCGGCAGTAAGGTCTAGAAAAGAATACAGTTTATGGACTAATTCGTTTAGCATTTACTCAAAGAAAGGAACCAAATTCAAAATTCATCAAGTTGTATCAATCACTGATTGCAATTTGATTATCAATCAATCACATATTGATCTTAAACTTTTTGATGCTTCTTTCAATGCTCGCAATGCCGTCATAGTATTATATCAGAAGGTTAGTGAATGGCTCAAAGTAAACATTTGGAAAATAGTGAGTTAAATTATTCAAAAATCAATCGAGTGTCTTGTTATCGTTTAGCTTTGAAGGTCAATTTAAAAATGAACTTATACAAAGATCAGAGTTGACGAAATTATTCACGGAGTTTTCGTCCAAGATAAATTTCACGCTGTGAGACTAGAAGACTTCAGTTGCATTAATGCTCACTTTAGTATTATGTGACTTTCATGCTTATACCATTTCCAATATTTTCTAGTCAGATGGCCATTAATGTTTCAACTCATATTTTGCACTCACTAAAATTTTGAAATCAATATAACTAGAGAACTAATGTTGTAGATTAACTCGATCAGAATGCATCATTAGGGTGATTCTACAACATAAATACTGAAACTCAGAGGCTAAGAGAAAGTTAGAGAAAATATTACATTAAATAAACGTTAAAAACAAACTTAATCTCACGAAGTAAACCTCGTTAATCCTCAACTCTCGTTAACAAACGTAATCTCACAAAATTAAACTCGTGAAAAAACTAGATTTCCTCAGCCCTTATTCACAAACGTAATCTTAAATCTCGTTAAGAAACCAAATTTTCTCGGCTCTCGTCAACAAACATACTCTCAAAAACTAAACCTCGATGAGAAATTAAAATTCCTCTGCCCTCATCCACAAACATAATTCCAAGAACTAAACCTCGATAAGTAACTAATTTTTTTTGCCCTCGTCAACAAACATAATTTCAAGAACTAAATCTCCTTAAGAAACTGAATTCTCTCAGCTCTCATATAATTCCAAGAACTAGACCTCATTAAAAAACTGAATTCTCTCAGCTCTCGTCAACAGACATAATATCATGAATTCAACCTCGTTAAGAAACTAACTTCCTTCAGCTCTCGTCAACAAATATGATTCCAAGAACTAAACCTCGATAAGTAACTAATTTTTTCTTCCCTCGTCAACAAACATAATTTCAAGAATTAAATCTCAATAAGAAACTGAATTTCCTCAATCCTCGTCAACGAACATTTTTTCAAAACTAGACCTCGATAAGAAAGTAAATTCCTCTACCCTCATCAGCAAACATACTCTCATGAACTATACCTCGATAAGATATTATATTTTCACGACGCTTGTCAGCAGACACAATTCCAAGAACTAAACCTCGTTAAAAAACTGAATTTCCTCAATTCTCGTCAACGAACATGTTTTCAAGAACTAGACCTCGTTGAGAAACTTAATTCTCTCAGTCCTCGTCAACAGACATAATATCATGAATTCAACCTCGTTAAGAAACTAACTTCCCTCAGCTCTCGTCAACAAATATGATTTTAAGAACTAAACCTCTATAAGAAACTAACTTCCCTAAGCTCTCGTCAACAAACATGATTTCAAGAACTATGCCTCGATAAAAAACAAAAATTCTCTGCCCCGTCAACAAATTTAATATCAAGAACTAGACCTCGATATACTCTTCTTCTGATTCATCTGGCATAGTAAATAACTTCCTATTGTTAGCAGGTGATTTAAAGACATCTTTTCTATCATCAGTCTGTGTGGAGTCCTGTTGCATCGGTACGTGATCAACTATGTTTTCATTTTCTTCTTGATGTATCGGTCAGTCATCAGCTATGTTTTCATTTTCTTCATGATGTATCGGTCAGTCATCAGCTATGTTTTCATTTTCTTCATGATGTATCGGTAAGTCATCAAGTATGTTTTCATTTTCTTCATTTGCATGCTTGAACAGCTTCTTCAAACTCTCCAAGCTTATTTAAACCCTTCACTTATCTTACGACGTTGATTTCGAACCAGTTCCGGAACAAGATCAATAGGTAATTGAGTCAAGTTTTTTCCTTTTAGAATTGGTTCTTCATCGTGTAAGATCTCTACATTTTTATTTTCTTTGAAAATATTGAAAGAGTTCTTGGGTATTTTGAAAACATTGATGCGTTTGAAACCTTTGACCGGATTTTGATTATCAGCCGATACACCAGTTATATTCTTAGTACCAATTTTGTCACAACCAGCAACAGACGATGAGCATATATTCAAAACATCTTTAATCTTCAGCTTCAAATTGTTCTTTATAGGTTGATCTTATACTACGCCAGTCACACCACTCTTTGAAGAAGTTTTTTTTTTTCCAAGACAGGTATTCAACTCCATCGACTTTTTCTCATATAATGTTCGTAAGTATTGAAGGTACGAATAAAGATCCTCCAAGTCAAGCATACCATCTTCATCAACTTCGGGCTTGGGTGGTTCATCATCATTCTTATCTTCATTTATCTTGTTTCTTATCTTTAATGATCTTATAAATTTGTTTATTGATCTTATGAATCTTTTGAATTTGTTTCTTGAATACAGTTCCTTAATTTGAGAGTCTAGTTCTTCAATCTTGATTTCTAAATCATTTATATCTGACATACAAAAATCGATTGCGAGGTCAAGAGTTCTTCTTTGAGGTTTGACTCCATTTTGATTTGCATTTTCATTGTTCTTTATAGCTTGATAATCAAATAAGTACGTCACACCAGTCTTTGGAGAAATTTCTTTTTTTCCAAGATAAGTATTCAACTCCATCGACTTCTTCTCATAAATTGTTCGTAAATGTTGAGTGTACAAACGAAGAGCTTCCACGTCAAGCATACCATCTTCATCAACTTCAGGCATTTTGGGTGCTTCATCTTCATTCTTATCTTCTTTTATCTTATTTCTTATCTTTAATGATCTCATAAAGGTGCTCCATTTGTTTCTTGGACGTAGTTCTTCAATTTGAGAGTCTAATTCTTCAATTTTGTTCTTCAAATCATCAATTTCTAACTTGTACTTATCGATGTCAGCCGATACACCAGTTACATTCTCTGGAATACATTCAAGTCTTTCATCCACGATGCTTAAACCCTCTTCGTGGGTTGGATCAGGTGGTTCAGTTGGTTTGTCATTTGCATCTTCATTGTTCTTTATAGCTTGATCTTCTACTTCGCTCGTCACAACACTCTTAGAAGAAGATTCCTTTTTTCCAAGATAAGTATTCAACTCCATCGACTTCTTCTCATAAATTGTTCGTAAATGTTGAGTGTACAAACGAAGAGCTTCCAAGTCAAGCATACCATCTTCAGCAACTTCAGGCATTTTACATGAATTATCATCAATCTTATCTTCTTTCATTTTAAATCTTCTTTTTAATGATTTCATGAGGGAGTTCCATTTGTTTCTTGAACGTAGTTCTTTGTTTAGAGATTCCAATTCTTCAATCTTGTTTTTCTTATCTTCTTTCGTTTTAAATTTTATCTTTAATGATCTCATGAAGGTTTTCCATTTGTTTCTTGAACGTAGTTTTTTGATTTGAGATTCTAATCCTTCAATCTTGTTTTTCAAATCATCAATTTCTAACTTGTACTTATCAATTTCAGCCGATACACCATTCGTATTCTCTGAAATACATTCAAGTCTTTCATCCACGATGTTTAAACCCTCTTCGTGGGTTGGATCAGGTGATTCAGTTGGTTTGTCATTTGCATCTTCATTGTTCTTTATTGCTTGATCTTCTACTACGCTCGTCACAACACTCTTAGAAGAAGATTTCTTTTTTCCAAGATAAGTATTCAATTCCATCGACTTCTTCTCATAAATTGTTCGTAAATGTTGAGTGTACAAACGAAGAGCTTCCAAGTCAAGCATACCATCTTCATCAACTTCAGGCATTTCGGGTCCTTCATCTTCATTCTTATCTTTTTTTATCTTATTTCTTATCTTCAATGATCTCATAAAGGTGCTCCATTTGTTTCTTGGACGTAGTTCTTCAATTTGAGAGTCTAATTCTTCAATTTTGTTTTTCAAATCATCAATTTCTAACTTGTACTTATCGATGTCAGCCGATACACCAGTTACCCTCTCTGGAATACATTCAAGTCTTTTATCCACGATGTTTAAACCCTCTTCGTGGGTTGGATCAGGTGGTTCAGTTGGTTTGTCATTTGCATCTTCATTGTTCTTTATAGCTTGATCTTCTACTTCGCTCGTCACAACACTCTTAGAAGAAGTTTCCTTTTTTCCAAGATAAGTATTCAACTCCATCGACTTCTTCTCATAAATTGTTCGTAAATGTTGAGTGTACAAACGAAGAGCTTCCACGTCAAGCATACCATCTTCATCAACTTCAGGCATTTCGGGTGCTTCATCTTCATTCTTATCTTCTTTCATTTTATATCTTATCTTTAATGATCTCATAAAGGTGCTCCATTTGTTTCTTGAACGTAGTTCTTCAGTTTGAGAGTCTAATTCTTCAATTTTGTTTTTCAAATCATCAATTTCTAACTTGTAATTATCAACATCAGCCGATACACCGGTTACATTCTTTTTGTCACCTCCAGCAACGGACAGTGAGCATGCATTCAAAATATTTCTAAACTCCTGCTTCAATTCCAATAAAATCAATTGTGAATCAACACTTTTTGAAGAAGTCTCCTTTTTCCCAAGATAGGTATTCAACTCCATCGACTTCTTCTCATAAACTGTTCGTAGATATTGAGTGTACAAATGAAGAGCCTCCACGTCAAGCTTACCATCTGCATCAACTTCAGGCATTTTGGGAGCTTCATCATCAGTCATATCTTCCTTCATTTTATTTCTTACTGATCTTATAAGCGTTTTCCATTTGTTTCTTGAACGTAGCTCTTTAATTTGAGAGTCCGATTCGTCGATCTTGATATTTAAATCATCAATTTCTAACTTGTAACTGTCAATTATATCTTCAATATTAATTTCTTGAGGTTTAAAACCGATCCTGTCCAAAATTTCAAGGTCTAGATTTCTAAGCAAAACTAACATAATACGCAAATGTTCATTTTCAAGTTGCAATCTTGTATGTTGATTCTTCAATGCTTTACGAGCATCCTCTAATTCTTCGAGCGACCAACTTTGGATATCATTGACATTTTCAATTGGACTAATGAATGGGATTTGTAATTCTTCTAACTGTGAAGTACCTACTTCTAAAATTCTTCTCAACTGATTATTCGCATTAATTTGTAAACAATTTTTCACATCTCTTTCTACAATTATTCTTCTCAAATATCCTTCGTTTAAAAGTAATTCGTCATAATTAAATTTGGAAGAATGATCTTGGCTAGTAGGTGATAAAGGATCCAAGAAATAAAGAACGACACTGTCATCATAGCTCTCATTAGAGGCTTCAATTGTCAGATCGCGTTCGAGTCTCTCATCCACGATGTTCAGATCCACTTCATTGGTTGGATCTGATGATTGATTTTGTTTGTGAAACAAATCTATTTTGAAATGGAAATTTAATTTTTCGAATACCGGCTTTGAAAAAGTTAGATTTTTAAAATTTGGTTTCTCAAAAACTAGTTTCTTGAAATTTGGTGTCTTGAAGGTTGGTTCTGCTTTGAAGACCTTTTCAAAAAAATTCTTGACGGAAGATATTTCCTTTACCGATGCATATTTTCTTAGGAATAATGAAAGAGGAGGTGCTTCTTTTATTTCAGTTTCAGTTTCGTCCCCATGAGCTTTCAACAATCTAGGACCTCCCTCTCCCCTTTCATTATTCTGTTGAGGAACAACTTGGTCTACATCGACAGATATTACGGAACCAGTTTTAGGTGTTTGTGCATCCATATAATTGCAAATTAGCTCGAGAATCCTTTCATTGATTTCTTCTAGTTGAAGTACTTCCTTTCCAACAACATTCGACTG
>PPLL03000024.1:0-149072 GCA_003706475.3 Insectozyma corydali
CGATTTGCGTTTCTTTTCTGTGACAATTTGCATTTTTTTGCTTTGAAAAAAACCAAAATTAAAATTTGCGAATTTTCAAATTACAATTTATCATTTTTTTGCATTTTTTTCAATTTTCTCAAAATTCGTGATAGTTGGTGAGATTATTTATGTGAAACATGTCTCACGATAAAATTCATCTCAAATAAGGTGACATAAGCCACTGACTGATGTATAAATAGTTGAGCTTTGGCATTGATTATTTTGTTTCGGTAATAGTAATACCTAATAGTATTATTTATGTTTAGTACTATCAAAAGCAGAGAAATGATGCTGTGATGCTAACGCTAGTTTTGGGAAACTGAAGTCGTGTGACCCAGAAGTACCACAAGAGACCCAAAGAATATGAAACGTAAAAATGTGTTAGAATAAGTCAAATTGACGATGTAAGTTTAAATAAGCATACTTTAACTAAATACCTTCGTTTAGATTTGACGTAGAATCGAGTATAGAAATAACTACAAATGAAGGTTTCACTTTGACAAGTGCATCACTTTTCAAAGCGATCTTCCGGCCCTCACATCTGGCTTGCATGACTTTCACTACAAATATGGTGCGAATAGTAAGAGGCTCAAGTCCGCACCATCATTTTTTCTATGGTTATGGTGCAAATATTAAAGTGGGCCAAAATCCGCACCATGCTTATAGGTATTGTGCGAATATCAAATTAGACCCACATTCGCACCATGTTTTTATATAGTTATGGTGCGAATATTTACGTGGGCCCAAAAATGCACCATGTTTTTCCTTATAGGTATGGCGCGAAAAGTAGCCGATTTGGGTCGATCTGTCATTATATCTGGCCCAAAATTGCACCATTACCTCATTAGACAAGATGCCCGTATCAATCAATTCGGGTCGATATTCTAATATATCGGCCCAGTATCAATCAATCTGGGTCGATCTTCCTCTATACCGACCTCATATTCGCACCATGTTTCTCTATAGATAAGATGCGAATATCAATCTATAAGGGTCGATCTTCTAGTATATCGGCCCAGTATTAATCGATCTGGGTCGATCTTCCTCTATACCGACCTCAAATTCGCACCATGATTTTCTTTATAGATTAGATGTGAGTACTCATAAATTTGGGTCGATCTTCCAATATATCGACCCCAAACTCGCACTATGCCACTTTGTATGATACATAGACAATGTATCCTCTGTATTGGCTTAATTATCAAAATCAAACTCATGAGCAACGTCATTATCACTAGGCTCTTTTTGTTCCCAGAATAGTCTCAAAGACATCAACTGCCCTTCATATCTATGTGTTCGTCAAAGTCCTTTATCCCACTGAGCGTTCAGCAGCGGTATCATCCCTCAACTAATCTGGTAGCTTAGGGCTGCTAATTGAACACTAATGATAAATATTGTTGTTGTGTATAATTGATATTCTGTAATGAGTTAATAATATCATCACTATAATCTAATGATGAGCTCATGGTAGACTTCATTCAGATCAATTATTGATGTCGCCATTATTACATTGCTGAGATCATGGTAGACATTATTTAGATCAATTATTGATATCATCATTATAATTTACTTTTGAGCTCATGATAGACTTTATTCAGATAAACTCGTCAACAACGTCATTATCACTAGGTTTTTTTAATTCCCATAGAAGTCGTAGACACATCAACTACCCTCATGGTAGAATTCATTGAAATAGGTGATAACAGCCCATATTTGAATTTTGGATTGGTTACATGATACATTTAGAAGAAGAAAAATTGACGCTGTCACGAACAAAATATAAAATGTATTGAGATCCCTACAATTATTTTACAAACGTAATCACTGGCAATATGACAAATCAAATTTGAAAAGGGCAATCACACAAGTCGAGGCAAGCCGCACACTTTGAGACCATCCAGACGAGTAATTAGTCATTCAATTTTGTTACTCTAAGCTGTCTTTCTTTTAAGACATAATTTCAGAGATTGCGGCATCATTTGCTGGATCAACATTTGGTTCTCGATAATTAAGTTTCTAAACGTTTGCATCGGTAATAATTCATTTACTTGTCTGTCAGACCACCACCAAAACAACTGGTACTGAAGAATTGTTAGCAATGTGCAAAAATTCGATCAATTAATAAATTACATAACCTAATAGATGCAACAAATGAGTTTATTTAAAACTGAATAGGCAACATGGATTCTGATTGCAAGGTAATGCCATTCTGCTTGGATCTCCTGTTGTTATAGCTTCTTTACTATTTTTGATTGAATGTATATTCACAAATTCATTAGTAGTTTATTTACAATCTCAGTCTTTATGGTTTCCTTCTCGTCACTTTCCACATCTGACTCTATGTCTGTATCTTCCAACTTCACTAGGTTTTTTAATTTCTCACTTATTTCCCTATTCTTATTGTCTATCAGTTGTATTTCGTTTTGTTTCTTGGATATTTGTTTCTTTAATAACATTATCAAACTTTCTCGGGACTGATGAGGCCTATAAGTATTCAACAAATGATTAATATTTATTAGTATCACATTCAAGTCGTCGATTTTCCCTGCGTGCTCATTTGGATTTATGGCCAAGATCGATATCAATTCAAAAAATTTCAAAAGTAACGAATTGAGAAGTTTATGCAATTCAGAAATTTTGTTATCCTCTCCATCACCTTCAACATCGGGGTATAATTGCTTCCATTGCGTGTCTTTCAAATTGGGCAACTTGTCCACAAATGACCATATGTTACCATACCCTCGATATTGTTCACCTGGGGGTTGAGTTGGTGGAATTAGGAATTTCAATTCGCCAGTGACGTTGCCTATTTCATCCTGGTTTATGTTTTTAATGGCCTCGACGTTTTCTGGTGTGAAGAATTGGTAAAATGGAGGTGGAGGGGGGTACAATGAAGATATCAAGTCTTCATCTTCAGACATTATTTTGAGTGATGAAATATTATTTTTCAAGATAAAGAGAGATTATTTACAACCAAAATCTTAATTCATGAAGAGACATTTTGTAACATTGCAGATCTTTTACATGACATGAGATATGTATTGACTGATCATCAGCATGTGTTGGAAATTGCAAATGATCTAAAGATATGTATCCCCTTAGGAACGTTGAATTTGTTCAATTTGCCAAAACAATATTGTCTATGTGGACCAATAGCTAATAATTGGAGTTGGTTCGACATTGAATATTTCACTCAATTCATGAATGAATCAAACGATTTGATTACAAGTTTGACTTACTTAGGCAAACATAAATTTATAACTGCAACGTATAAAATCAATCACATCGGACTATTGTCCGTATGTAAAGTGAGACTTTATACTATACCGCAAGATGTTGAAGGAGCAAGGTACTTTCACTCATGGAGAAGAAATCTACGAGTTTTGGATAAGGAGTACAAGTTACATTTGGAGAATTTGATCAGATTCATCGACTTTTCAAAGCATGCTTGGAACACATCAATTATTGATTCTATACGAAATGGGATCGAGATTTCACTTATAGATCTTAAGTCAATACAACCAATTTCAAATTATCAACAGTTGAATTTTCATATTCATAGATGGCATAGAAAAATGATCTATAATTCACTGAAAGATTCATTCACAAGTGAAAAATCAAATAGTTTGACTGAGAAAATCAAACTTATCTACAATAGTGTTTTGTCTCCAAAAATTTCAAAATTTGACGAGTATAATCATTTAGAGATAGATGGATTGGTCCAATTGGCAAAGCAGTCGAAATTGGGACACGTGAACATCAAAGGAATAACTTCTTTATTATATCCATTCCAAATGAGATCAGTCCTCTCCATGTTATCAAAAGAAAAGAACCCAGGAAAATGCATTTCACCAAACTTTCTTCCCATGACATCGATAGATGACAAAATATACTATGTTGACTTGTTCAGTCTAAAAATCCATTCCAATCCAGAATGGGTCTCTTTGCCACGTGGAGGTATCGTAGCTGAAAATATGGGTCTTGGTAAAACATTGATCTGTTTAAGTTTGATCTGTTTGACGAAATTCGAAATGTCAAAAAGACCTCAAGATGTATTATTAATCGACGTGGAATGCGAGCCATCCTTGAAGTCTTTATCAGAATTATGTCGAGATGTGATTGCTGGTAACTCATTACCGTGGAAACAGTTTTCCAAGTCACTACCACCGTCCATGATAAATTACTTGTCGGATTCACCTGGATATTTTCATATCCCACTAAAGCAAAATACGAAAAATTCTCGAAAAGAGTCAAATTTAACTGAGTCTCAGAAATTGTACACCTGCTCTACCACTTTAATCATAGTTCCCGAAAACTTATTCTCTCAATGGAACACTGAGGTAAAGAAACATTTACAACATGATTATTTGAGAATATTATACATATCGCCGTATTTCACTTCCACCATTGAAACAGAGTCAAACAAGTATGTCAATAAGATTCTCGATGCCGTCACTCTCACAAAGTATGACATGATTCTATTGTCGACTCTGTGCTTGGCAAAACTGACAGATTTACTAATCAATCCGTTGAGCCAAATTTACTGGAAAAGGGTGATTATCGACGAAGGGCATTCTATGACTTCAAAATCATCAAAGGCAGCACAATTTAGCAAAGCTTTAAATTCTGAACGAAAGTGGGCAGTCACGGGCACGCCGACATCTGGGTTAACAAGATTAGATATGGATGAAAGAGATCAATCACAAACCTCAAAAAAATACATGGTTAAAACCGACTTCAATGAACGGACAGATTTGATGAAATTGGGTACCATATTTGCAAATTTTTTGAAAATTGAACCGTTTCATTCACAACCTAAATATTGGTCAACGCAAATTGTCAAACCTTTAATAGATGGCATTTATGGATCATCTTCAACTTTGTCAAATTTATTAAACTCAGTTATGGTTAGGCATAATCTTTCTGATGTGGAGCATGACTTGAAATTGCCAAAGTTGCATCATGAGGTCACTATTTTGAAACCGTCGTTTCACAATGCCTTATCGGTGAATTTATTCAATTCAGTGCTAGCTGTCAATGCAGTCACTTCTGAACGAACTGACATTGATTACATGTTTCATCCGAGCAATAGAACTCGTTTAAGACAATTGATTCTCAACTTACAAAGAGCATCTTGCCATTGGACTGGATTTTCTCAAGAAGAAATTGAGAGCTTGATCAAAATTTGTAATAATTGTTTGAATAAAAACAATTATAATGAAAAGGACACCAATCTACTTCGAAAATCTATTCAAGTAGCTGAATACGCATTGTCAAACCCAAGATGGAAAAACGCTTCATTACTTCATGAAATGAATTATTATGTTGAAGACTTACCAAAGCCATTCACACTGTTTGCTTTTGGCTCTCAAAATACTTTAAGTATACTTGGTGCCCCACATTTGAATGCTCTACAAGAATTTTTTTATAAAAACCGCTTTACTAATTTCAACGACATCCCATTGAAATCAAAACTGGCATCAACAGAGTTTTGGACAAAGTACTGGAATATAAATAACCAACAGAAGAAAGTAGAAAAATTTGGTAAACAGACAAATGAGTCCAGGACAAAATCAAACAATTTTGAAATAAAAGAACGAGTTGAGAAGACAATTGATTTCGAGCCTGATTCAATTTCACCATTTGATACGTTTGACAAAATCAAAAGAGTTGAAATTTTAGGATCCGCTCTGTCGAAATTATCATATTTATCATCAAAATTA
Organism: Insectozyma corydali; assembly: GCA_003706475.3. NCBI lineage: Eukaryota > Fungi > Ascomycota > Pichiomycetes > Serinales > Debaryomycetaceae > Insectozyma > Insectozyma corydali. The sequence continues at coordinate 5,745 of PPLL03000024.1, forward strand.
CTTGATCACCAAAGATCAAATATCAAATCGATTGTGTTTTTCGAATTTGAAGATTCTGCTTATTATTTGACGGAAATGTTGGACGTTTTGGGTGTGAATTATCTTCTATATGCCACATTCATCACTCCGACCAAACGAGCAAAGAATTTATCTGACTTTGCAAATTATGATTTAGGAGGATTGACTTTGATCATGGACATCAAATTGGCAGCACATGGATTGACCATAATTTCAGCAACTAGGGTTTATTTTATGTCTCCTGTGTGGCAGCAATCAGTAGAGGCACAAGCTATCAAAAGAGCACACAGAATCGGACAAACTGAGAATGTTTTTGTTGAAACATTGATATTAGAAGGCACACTAGAAGAGGAAATTTATAAGAGAAGATCGATCAAGGAAGCAACCGATCATAACAAATATGTCATTGATGACTTGGGAATACAACATTACATTTTGCAGCACAATTTTCTTGATTTAAATTATGAATATGAATATGCTCCGTTCACATTTCCTGTGGGTGATATAAAAGAGGAAAAATCTAATGCTGATGATGATGAATATAATTTGTTAAAACATGTGAGTATTACGTTAGAAAAAGATGGAAAATACTACAAAAAATGGAGGGCATATTTGTTCAGTCAAGAAAATTTGACAAAATTGAATAACCTTCGAATGGAAAAAAGTAGAGTTCGAGGCGAACAAGAAAGTTTCGTTACAGACTTAACTAATAACGTCGATGAAACTGGAAAAGATGATAAAAAAAGAAAATTGGTATTCCATAATTCAACCATGAAGAAGAAAGTCAGATTTTAATCGAGTCCTAGTTTCGTTTTGTATAGACAGTGTCTTAATATCATATTTCTCGAACAATGACCGTTCCATCGGTCGAACTTGATATCAAAATATCCTCCGTCGGATGATAATTAACATCTATGACTGTTCCCTCGTGACCTTTAAATTTATTCAAAACTTGGCCGGTTATATCCCAATTTGCAATTGAATGATCCTCCGAACCAGAAAAAACCGATAGATTATTATTTTTGAAACACGATCGTATCAACCAATTCTCCTTACCAGAAGGTGCACCTTCGAACGCAGTCCCTCCTACTCTTGATATTCCCTCCGGCATACTCTCGTTAATATTAATTAATCTCATAGTTCCATTTAATGATCTGAACATCATGTTTGATCGATCGGGAGACATTGAGATACAGGTGATCCCGTCTTCACAACCAGTAGGACACTTCCATAGCTGATTATTGATTTTTCTTACGTCATATGCGTGTATCGAACAATCAATACCTGAGAAATATAGCGTATTGTTGTAACCGTTCAATGTCAATATTGGCCATTCGGTCGTGATTGAAAAAGTAGGCTTTTTGTTCTCTCGATAATCCCAAAGACACACTTTTCCATCATCACCACACGACAACACTTGTCTATCTTCATCGTTGAATTTGAAAAGCTGATTAATCACTCCATGATGACCACCGAGTAATTTTTTGATTTTCCGCATTGAATAAAGGTCTAGTACACTCATTGTAGAGTCGGCAGATGAGCTAAATAGAAGATTGTCTATCCAGCATAGGGATGTTATCGCGTTTTTATGTATTCCTTCGAAAGTATGGACACTTGATTCGTGTTCGATTGTGGGTAAGTTCCAAAGCTGAATTTTTCTATCCATTCCTCCAGTAGCTATTTTTGCACCATCTTGATTAAATATAGAACTTAGGATTGGACCTTGGTGGCCCTCTAGAGCAATTTCTTTGTCATATAGTATTTCACCCTTATTATCATTGAATTTGGGTTTGGTGATGTTATTTGAGGGGTCTAATTTTTGACGTTTTACTATAGACATAAATGGTTATTTTTTTTTTTTATGTAAGAAATGTAAGAAGTGATATTAACATATCAAGATATATATTCGTAACTATTTTCATCTATTCTTTTCAAGTATTCCTTATCAATCAACAAATCGATAACTCTCTTTACGTCTATCACCTTCGCTTTGAATCGAGACGTGGTCAAAGGCATCACTTCATTGAGTAATTCTGTGTGTTTCATTTGTTTTCTAGATTTCATAATTCTAACAATACATGCTTGTAAGTAAGTTTTTCTAGCTTCGTCAATTTCCTTATTGGCGTCGTCTTCTTCGAGTTTGACTTCGTTTGTTTTAATTGCACTGATGAAATTCACCTTCAATTTTTTCGACTTATACTCATCAACTATTGTGAAAATTGTATTGTCGTTGATTTCAGAAGTTGATTGATCCATGAGTTTGTACTTGGTAAATGGAATTAAATGAGCTTCAAATGTTTCTCTTCTTGTACCAACAATATCATGTAATTCTTTAAAAGTATATGATTTTTGTTTATTGAAAGCAATCAAAATCATCAATTGAATATTGGAAACGGTGAATGAGAATGGAGGTTTACCTTTTCTAGATAAATTCGCCTTCAACTCTGCCCTTCCATGATTCCATAGCCATTGTAATTGTCTACCATTATGCTGACCAGTATATGTTTCTTTCAATTGTTCAATTGGTGCAATCAATTCTGGTGCTACAATCAAATCATAATCGGGAGTATGACGAAATGGCCACATATTTTGAGCCAATATCAATGGATTGAAATCTTTAACCAATGTTGATTGATATTTTCCTTTGATGTTTGTTTTCAAATCCTCCGATGCTTTCATGTCACTAAACATTTTTGTCATTTTCGTGGTGTACTCAATCGAATTCTCTTCTTGTAATCTGTTGATCACACTTTCCTCCAACTCGTCGGATTTGCAAGTACCATTGATCAATCTTTTTGCTAATGAACGACGATAGTGTTCTTCAAACGTGTCTTTATCATTGATGAATTTGAAAACAATCATTAGATTATCTGCATTCATATCGATAGTATCCACTTCTTTTGCACTACTTCTGAGAAATCCATCGGCGTATTTGGCCAATAATTCTGGTGTTTTGCATGGTGACCGTGGTTTTGGTGTAGCAATACAATTGTTGTTGACGAAGTAACGGCATGCGTTATCCAAAGATCTGATAAATTTAGTGTCTTTGTTGAATGCTTTGATGACGATATCATTGAATTGGTTGTAAATAGATATCAAGGTATTTACATATACTCTGGGCTCAACTCCGTTACCGACTGGCAATTTGTTTTTCTTCAATTCATCATGTTGTTGTTGCTGTTGTTCTGGTTGTTGTTCCGGTTGTTTGTTTTTCTTGATTGAGTCCAATGCTATTTCTGCTTCTTTCTTGATATATTCCTCGAGGGTGTCGGCCAATGGATCTAATGTCTTGGGTACTCTAGACAACAACTTATACATTCTTTGTATGTGATCGATTTGGTTTTGCTCCAACAAGATCAAAAATTGATCATACATTTCATTTGCGTGTTTTTCAATCAATGCTCCGTTCAATACATCTAATAAAGGTTTCTTCGTATGATCCTCCAAGTAATTGTTTGATCTTGAGATTTCTTCAGCTAATCTAGTTTCACATTTTCTCATATAATCCACCACATTGTGATTGAGTAGGAACTCACTACTCTCATTGCCATAATACTCCATGGTTGCTTTCAAAAATGGTTTTTCAAATGAATTTACATATATTATCAAATTTGGCTTTTTCAAATCTTGAATATCGATACTTAAATAAACGAGTGATTTAATCGAGCTCGATATTAAATTCGTATCGACTATTAAATTATTTCTTTGCTTTTCAATCAATCCAAGAATTTGATCAATCAATATTTCACAATTTGGTTGAAACATCTCGTCTCTCCATTTTATCAATGAAAGAGTATTCACATCAAACACGTCCTTCCTACCATCAGATCGTTCTTTTTGAACCCAGTACCGATTCATATAATCAAAGATGTTATTCATGTAAACTGCTCCAATGGTAAATCTTGTCCATTTGCGAACATAGAACTCCAAAAACGATTCGGTTGGTGATTTTTTCAAATTTCTGATGTATTGTGATAGATAGGTGTTGAGCTTATTGTAGATTTCTGCGCCTGCCAATGAGTAAGAGTTGTTGTCTGAATTCAGGGCAATTGATTGAGGAGTAGAGCCTCGTCTTGATTTATTAACACAATAGTTGTAGACGGCGGTGTAACAGTTCATGTACATGGTCGAAGTCACCCCTTGATCATTCTGTGCCCCTAGAATAAACTCCAATCCAGGCTGGATGAATGTCCAAGTGGCATTCAAGTCTGTGAAAGCAGGTAAGGTGGCAGACATGAATCAATTATATAAGGTTGCCTAGATTTGTTTCTTGTTTGAGATTTTAGAAAGCACGACTTTAGGAAGAAAAGAGAGACAGAGAAAAGTTAAAACGAAAAAACTTTCGCTACCAAATGAAGATTCATTTCTATCGTCATGGATGTATATTAATTATCTAGGTCCGGGTCCTAGAGTGTTTACTTTATCGATTACTCGAAGCAAACTTATAGTGAATGTCAATACCCAAGTGACCAACACCACAAATAAAAAAGATGCCAATGCTCTTTGTCGTTTACAAATTGAGGTTACCGTGGGAAATAATGCACTTATCCTAGCAGGACCTTGCAATTCTCGACAAACCCATTCATCATCGTACAAAGTATTAAAAGCCAATGATAAATTAGCGCTTGAAAATATTATGAATAACAAATCCAACATGATTAATCTCATCTTACTCATTGGTTCTCTCAACCCCAATGGTTTCCCAGTATATTCGTCATAAGCAATGTAGATGACATACACCAAAGCACAACTTTGTACTACAATAGCCATTATTGTAGATGCTTTCTGTTCGATCGGATGTCCATTGTAATCTTTTTTGGAATAGACAAAGATTGTACATGCTAAAGCCAAGGCAATTGCACAAAATATCAAAGTCAATATTCTCAAGAGTAAAGGAACTAATGGGTTGAAGAGGAAGATTTTCTTCAACATAGGTTTTAATTGTGATCTATTCTCACCCATCCAGTACCCTGCTTTAGATCTAACCTTTGTATCATTTTCACCTCGTTCCTTCACTCCCAACATTCGAAAGAATAAATTTGGTTTTTCATTTTCAGAATTAAAGTATTCATGATCGACGAATTCACTTTTCAAACGTTCATCACCTTGCCATTTCTCAAGCAAATCGTAATCTTTGAGGTATTTCGGGTCAATTTGGTATTTGTCAAACGTATAAGTGGTTTTCTGTCGTATTGATTCCTTAAACTTGTACCAACTTCCATCGATTGACCTGATATATGGGTCATGTTGTGCACCATTATAAATCTCAGTGACATCCAATTTATCGTCGTCTAGTTGTAAATCAGGAGGCAATTGTTGTGGAACTATATCGTTTGAGTTATTATCATCCAGGGTGAATTTTTTCAATGTATATGCTTTTGAGACCGAGTCTAGCACATATGGGGGTATGACATTTGCTTTGTGGCCATAGGAGTGGACTTGGACATTTTGGAATGGATTAATTGGATCTTGGTGGTGATCTTTATTACGAGTATTATTGTGGATGTTGAAACTGTAGTGATTGCTGTTTTGAGTAGGTATGGTTGAATTTTCTTTGGTTGGAGGAGAGCTACTACTAGAATTGCTTTGGTCTGCAATAGTAATGTCGTCTATGCGAACGGTAAATACGTTTGCATCGCTCATTTGAATCAATGACAAGACTTAAATATTAGGTTCCTAATTTGGTCTACTTATTTGTGCAATACAAAAACAAACAATAATTAAGGAAAAAAAAGATTATGTAATATATTAAATGAAAGCTGTAAAGGATTAATTTAGAAAGAGATGATGGTTGACAGGTGACAGTTGGATGATATATCGTATGATTATGGATGTGATACATACTGAGCTCTCTTTGCTGACTTTCATTGAGGATTTGTCGATTATTCGATGATTATCTCAATTCATAGAACCCTATGTTAGATTATTGTGAACATTTACAATTCTTGATCAAAAATAATAGAATCTTCCAATCGCTAACGAAGGTTGATATCGAAGAGATACTTATAGTTAGACTAGGTCAGATGGAGGACAAATGTCCAAATTTATTGTTCAACGATGATTCATTTGGTAGCACCATACTTACTTACAGCAACTTTAACTATTGAGATTTGAAATTGACATTTGAAATACGACACAAAATTAATCCATTGATAATGACATTTATTCAACTTTCACATTAATCAATAATACTCATCATACAATGCTATACAAACACATTAAATCACCTTTTAGTAGCATCATCTCACCATCGTTTATTCGTTTACAATCTACCGCTTCCTCCACTACTGAGTTCGAGATCCACAATGAAAAGAAACAATTACCTCCACCTATTTTAAATAAAGACTCCATATACATAATATCACTACCCATCACTACTACAAAATCATTCATCTATTGTAACCATCGGCCTTCATTATTGAATACCAAAGTACACGATAAGATTCCAGTGCTTCTTAAAGTTGAGGACAAATTGGTTAACTTAGCAAAGAAAGGATGGAACAAATTAGCCACTTCCAAATCAAGTATCAATATCAAGATTACAAAATTTATTGAAAAATTGTTATCCACCATACCGTATGAAGAAACTTGTTTGACTTCATTTCCAAATAAGCAAATCATGATTAGAGAAATCAATGAAGAGTCGTTGGAAACATCCAAATCTGAGCAAAGTTTAACTACACAGTCTGAAATTGAAAAATTGAATATCTCATCTGATCAATTGAATCCTATACCGTTATATCATCCAAATTCACAGTATTCAACAACGATTTTGAATCAGTTGTATACGTTTAGAACTGAGAATGAGGAGAAACATAAAAAGTATTCAATTCTATGTGCCATTGGTATCCCATTGACTTTGCCATTTGCATTAGTTCCCATAGTTCCCAATGTTCCTGGATTTTACGTGGCATACAGATTGTACTGTCACATCAAAGCATTATTGGGGATTAAGCATTTAAATTATTTATTAGAAAAACCAATCAGTGATAATGATGAAATTGCAGATAAAACCACGATTAATGACACATCTCATATAGCATTTAAAACGATAGATGAGATAGATGAAATATATCAAAAGTTTAGTGAACATGATTTAGTTTCACACTTGAATAATGATGAACAAAATGAGCAATTGGTGATTACTGAGGAGATCATCAAGGAATTAAGTGAAACATTGGATTTGCATCATATAAAAGATGATTTATTAAAAGCATTACATCAAGAAACGACCAAATTGAACAATTCTCAAACGCAAGAACAAATTGAATAATTACATGTATATATATATAATAAATATTATTAGAATTGATATAATGTTTGCAACTATTTGGAGTTGATGGTTGCAAAATTATACTATAGCCCTACTGATCACATGACTAGCAAACAACCTCCCATACATTATTTTAGTACGTGACTTTATAATTTTTCCAATGGTAGCATTTCTTCATTTGTTAATAAAATTATTTTGTTCTCGTTCTTATTTTCTTCTTTTCCTTTTCTTCTTTTCTTTACCAAAACTACCTATATTTCAAGTATGAGAGATAAGTGGAGAAAGAAAAGAGTCAGAAGATTGAAAAGAAAGAGACGGAAGGTAAGAGCTAGATCAAAGTAATCGGACAGAGGAACTCATGATGAAAGATAATTAAATTTAACTGATCTTCATTGAGAATCAAAATTATCAAAATTTATCAAATTTCCTATTCTCCAATCGGCTCAATTGTGTTGTCATTAGTTGGTTTATTCATGGTTTATGATTTGTATCAATTTTTTGTCATTGCTGGTCATTTTATTTTCATTTTTCATTAATCCTTTGGTTTATTCTAGTCTCTTCCCATTTATATCAAACAAACCATTTTCATATATATGTATATACTGTATGTCAATGTCCGAATATAAAGCATAAAAATTATCATATTTGAAATTCTATTTTCCAAATTGGCAGTATGTAATTTCGCATACTGAAAAATGAGGTTTTTGCAACTCTCATGATAAGCGCCTATGTCAATTGTGAATACAAATATCCAATTATCAAACAAAGAAAATCATTGTAGATCCTTGCCATTACACCAATATGTACCTCAATCATCTAAATTTCAATTCAACACTGCGCCGATTCAAAGGGGAAATAGTTTAGAAACAGCGGCTAGATTTCAGTCCCCACTGTCATTGTTTGACAGTGAATTATCAGAAGAGTCAAGACTCCCATATCTGAGCTTCACAACTCCACACATGCCTCCTTATGAACCTGAGTTATATAACCCGCGAAAACCTAGGGTGTTACAGAGTGATTTCCCATTGATGCAAACCAGGTATAACAGATTCAGACCACCCGGATCGCACCATGATCCAGACATGGTTTTATATGGCTCGCATCCATATCAGCAAGATCTGTTTGGTGAGTCAAACGTTGGAAAATCATGGATTACCTCAGTGACCTCATGGTTTAAGAAGAAACAAAGTCAACCACCATTACAAGATTTGGAATCCAATAGATCTTCACCCAAAAGTTCTAGTCTCAGTGAAATCATCATTAATCAGGAACCAGAGGCTACTCCTCAACCAATTTACACTCCCCGAGGTATCCCCATCAATGAATATCCATTGAACTACAGTAAACCAAATTCAAACAATCAACAAAACATGACTATTGTCAATGAAGAGATCGACGAAGATATAAGAGATTTAATCGATGGAGTAGACAACTTTTTAGTAAGTTGTTTTGAAACGATTTGGAATTTCCTTGTTTCAATTAACGAATTTTGTACATCATTGTTCTAATATAATCTATTCCGATGCTTCGGCAAACCTTTCTGAAATCTTGGTAAACAAATCACCAAACTCCTTTTCACCTTCAGATTCACCTCTTGAAGGTTCAAAGAATTTGGCTGAACTAACCGCGTGTTTCACATCACTGGTTTGTTCACTCAATTTCGACCATTGACCACCATTGGCTACTGCCTTTTGTGCTTCTTCGTAATAACCAATGAACGCCTTCATCATGTCGTAGGTTTTCCAGATTGGACAGAATTGATCGTACGTAGAGTACCCATTTTGTTGTAAGAAATCCTCTTTAATTAAATTGGCAACGTCAAGAGTGATTTTATCTGAATCAGATAATGCAGACTTACCAACCAATTGGACAACTTGTTCCAATTCTTCGGCGTTGGACAATATTTCTTTAATTTTGTTTCTCAATTGTGGAAATTCCGGATAATTTGCATCGTAATATTTGTCCAACACATTGGTGTATTTTGAATATGAAACACTGGTGTTGATAGAAGGGAAATGTTTTCTTTGAGCCAATTTCTTATCCAAACCCCAAAACACTTGAGTAATACCCAAGGTAGAAGTTGTGACTGGATCGGAAAAATCACCACCGGCTGGTGAGACAGCGGCGACTATAGAGACTGAACCTACTCTATTTGGTGAGCCCAAAGTTGTAGCTTTACCTGCTCTTTCATAGAAAGATGCCAATTTGGCTCCTAAATAAGCAGGGAACCCTTGATCGGCAGGCATTTCACCCAATCTACCGGAGATTTCTCTTAATGCTTCTGCCCAACGAGAACTAGAGTCTGCAATCATGGAAACGTTCTTACCTTGATCTCTGAAATATTCAGCCAATGTGATACCAGTATAAATAGAGGCCTCTCTCGCAGCGACAGGCATATTTGAAGTATTGGCAACTAAAGTAGTACGTTTCATGATTGGTTCTTTTCTACCGGAAATTTCAGTATACAACTCTGGGAATTCCATCAAAACTTCCGCCATTTCATTACCTCTTTCACTAAAAATATATAGTTAGTAACATTTTACAAAGTATAAATGTGTTTAAAAAAACATACCCGCACTAGATAATAGTTAGTATAATTGTAACTGATAATTTAAAAATTCGTGATAAACATACCCCTACGTAAATAATGACATCTGAATTTGAGAACTTGGATAATGATTGTGAAATAACGGTTTTACCACAACCGAAAGCACCAGGAATACAAGTGGTTCCACCTTGAACACAAGGAAATAAAGAGTCTAACACTCTTTGACCAGTCAACAATGGATAATCGGCACTCAATTTTTCTGCAACGGGTCTTGGAACTCTGACTGGCCAAGTATGCATCATGGAGTACTTGTGTTTTTTACCATCGAACTCCACTTCCAAAACGGTATCTTCAACGTTATAAGATCCAGATTCAGCAATGGAGGTTATTGTACCTCTAGCTCTAGGTGGTAATAAAATTTTATGATCGTCCAATAAACTATTTTCAAAAATGGATCCAAATATGTCACCTCCAGTTATATGGTCACCTACTTTCAATGAACCTGGAGTAAAGTCATACTGGGCTGTTCTTGATAAAGAAGGGACATCGATACCTCTTGGAATATAAATGGAGCTGGATAAATCTTTGATAGCTCTCAATGGTCTTTGGATACCATCGTAGATAGTTTCCATCAACCCTGGTCCCAATTCGACCGATAATGGTTTTCCTGTTCTCAAAACTGGATCACCAACGGTGACACCAGCCGTTTCTTCATAAACTTGGATAGTAGCTTTATCACCATTGATTCTAATGACTTCTCCAACTAAGTTATCATGACCGACTTTGACTAATTCGTACATGGCACAACCAATCATGTTCTCTGCAACGATAACAGGACCAGACACCGAGAAAATTGAACCATATTGCAGTTCATTCTGATCGTCCAATGAAAGACGTTTAATTTCTTTTCTTGCATTTTCTAAAGCACCAGCCTATGATAGTTAGTAGCTGAATGAATCAATTTCAGATGTTTTACATGCCATTGTTAAATCTTGATAGATAGGAGGATATGGCAACAATTGGTGAACATTTTGTTTCAACAGATACGCACAACCAGAGAAAAATAGAATAATTACACGACTTTTAAATAAGCGACTTTAAATCAATAAACTCAATTTGTAATGCTAATAGAGACATTAATGCGGAGGAGGTAGTTGAAGGAACAAGATACTCATAGTCTTTGCTAGTAATTGATAGACTTTTTAAATTTTACAAACCACTCAACCAATGAATAATAAACTTGTTAAATCTAACTCTTTATTAATAATTACAAGTTACTATTCAATTTGTTTACTCTATCTAATGCGATATCACACATTGCTTGGAATGCGTCTACTCTTTCTTGTGCAACATTATTCCTTTGTATTCTTTCGTTCATATTATTTATAATCTGATCTCTTGATCTACCATTGACGAACACAACGTATCTTAATCCAGGAAAAGTCGACTCGTACAACTCATTCAATTGTCTTAATTTTTTGACCGTCTCTGGGTCATCGATTGATTTCTGCTCACTGCTTGAATGTTGAGAAAGGTTCTTTTTTGGCTCACCCAATCTGGGATGGGCAGCTATAATTTTATTTATCGTTTCCAAATCATTTGATTCTAGTAATTGATTCAATTCTTTCCTCACATCTTCAATGAAATCCGGGTATGAGTGGAACGGATTTGAAAGTAGAGGTTTGATAAATCGTTTCAAAGTATCACACGGTTCAAACAATTGATCAACAACGTTATATTTCTGATCTAAACTAGCTTGTTGAAACTGATCAATTGGCAACATCCTCATAGATAAATTGAAGCTCTTATTTTTATTTTTCTCTGTAGATAAGCGCATCGGATCTATGCGATCTCACAGGTTTATCTTATTACAAACAATTTATATTCATTTCTTAACTATGGAGTAAAATGTTGGATTTCTCTCAATCTTTCTCTTTCCTTAGCACTTACAGCTTTTTGAGCAATCAATGGATGTCTCCATTGTTTAACAAATCTGAACAAAACTTCTGGCAATTTCGTCAATTCTTCTTGTGCAATACCCAAATCTTTAAATGTCTTTGCATTTGGATCAATTACTTGATTGATAGTATGTCTTGTCATTTGATCACTATTTGGTAATTTCCAATACACCAATTGGGCCAAATCTGCTACTGCTTTAGCCAAAGGCAAGGGGGCATTGTAATCACCAAATTGATAAGCGAATGGACCCAACTGACCAAATCTCTCAGTTATACCACTAATCATTTGTCTAATTTCATGGTAGGTCAATTTTTCCGGTCCTACCAATTCAAAAGTTTGTCCCTGGGTTGAATCATCAAATGCAATGTGTTCCAATGCTCTAGCGACGTCCAAGACGTAAACAGGATAAATTTCTTTCTTATTGGCATTAGGAACAAACATTTTAATTTTTTTACCCAAATAATTCAATAAATTATCTTCTCTACCGTACATTGGAGAAGGTCTGACTATGGTTGATTCGGGAATTATCTCTTTAACGATTTGTTCTCCAATCCCTTTTGTGGCGTAAAAGATGGATTCTGATTTAGGATCGGCATTATATGAACTAACGTGGATGAAACGAGGAACATTGGCGTCCTTGACTGCTTGGGCGATTCTTTGGGTCAATCCTACATTTATATCTGCCATGGTGAAGTTCTTGGTATTATAATCAGCACCAATACAATTGATGACAATGTCGGAATTCTGAACACAATCTTCGATACTTTGTAAATTTCTAGCGTCGATTTCAACAAAATTGACCACTCCTAGATCACCAGTGACTTTTAAAAACCTCTTTTTGAGATCATCTCTATAAGGAACTATAGTAGTAGTACCGTGTCTTGCTAATTTCGAAGTCAAGTATCTACCCAAGAATCCACTGGCTCCAAAAACAGTTGCGGTGTATCCTGTTCTGGACGACCTACCACCAGGACCGACTTGAATATTGACCTTACCATTCTTGGTAATGTTGATATCTGAGTCTAGAACAGGGGTGTATAACGACCTCTTGCTTAGTTTCAATATTGGTCTTGTTCTTAACATTGATTATTTTTTTGAATTTCTAATTGGCTAAAAAAATGAAGTATGAAAAAATGCGAAGCTCTACTTGAAAACAAACAGTTAGTTATATGTATGTATGTATATTATTATTATTATAAAGTACAATTTTCATTATATTCATTTATCAGAATTAAATACCATCAACAATTTACTTACAAAAAGTAATCGGGTGTTTTTCTGGTGACTGTTGGTTCGCCTGGTCTGACTGAAGGATCGTATTGTAAAAACTGTCTATTGTGTTGTTCGTCAACCTCCATTATGGCTGCTTGATTACCGCATCTATAACAATAATTAGGAGCTGAGAAAATAGTCACAACGCTTTCTTGATGAGACCAACTAAACCCTTCCATCACCAATTGATGTGCTCTTGCAATCAAACTCAAATCATTAGTATGGTTGAATTGTTCGGAAATATCTTGGCCAAAAGTGAATCCAGCACCTCTTGGAGATATTCCCCATCCTCCTCTATCATCAGGATCTGACCATAGTAAATCACACATTGGGCCTTCGTGAGGAACTTCTTGAATCCTATTCAATTCTCTAACTTGATCAATTGTTTCAATCATTGGTGATAACCCTCCGTGTAAGCAAAAGATTTTATTATCAACCAATGCAGTGATGGGGAAATAATCAAATAGATCAGTAAACAATTTCCATACTGTAGCAGAGCCGTATTTTCTCAAACATTCGTCATAGAAACCATAAACTTGAGTGATTTGTCTAGATTCGTGATTACCTCTTAATATTGTGATTCTATTGGGGAACCTAACTTTCATACACACCAAGTAACTAACAGTTTCGACTGAGTAGTACCCTCTATCGACGTAATCTCCCATGAATAAATAGTTTGTATCGGGACATGGACCTCCAATTTTGAATAATTCCATTAGATCGTGGAATTGACCGTGTACATCTCCACATATGGTCACTGGAACTTGTACAGGCTGGACATTTTCTTCAAATTGTAAAACTTCTATTGCCATATCGCATAATTTTTTAACATCACTTTCGTTTAATGGTTCACATTTGGCCAACTTTTCAATCCATGAGTCTAATAAACTGATAGAAGACGAATCTAGTGGTTGAGACTTTGTATTTGTGTCTTGAGTATGTTGTTGATTGATTGTTTTAGGGGGATTGGAAGGTTTTATAGACGAAGTTAGTGAGGTATTGGTAGTTGAATGTTGGCTTTGTGAATCCTCAACATCCTCCATAGGTACATCATTGTCCAAGTCCATGATAAAATGCAATTGTTAATTAAACTGGGTGAAAAAAAAGATTAAGTAGTGTACTATTGAATGATAGTTATGGAAAATGTGGTTTCTGGTAGATTGTTGTGTGGTGTGTATTGTAGGGTGCAAGTAATGTGGTGTATTTAGCGTATTATATGATGGGTTGGATGAGTTGAACTTATTGAATTGACTTTTGTTAATGATAATTTTTTGTTGATTTGAAGTTAGGTAGTGTACAATTTACAATTATTATCATTTTTCAAACTGACGTAGTTTTATGTCACTTTTGAACGACCTGTTCAAGTATTATATGTATTACTATGATATTACTTAGAAAAACCCAAGATTACTACCAACAACACTATTACTGTTACCACTGTTATTATTATTGTTCTGGTTGTTGTTAGCTGATGTGTTGTTATGGTTCATTCCAGTCTCATCGAATTGTTGGTTGAATAATCTTAAGAAACTTTTTGTACTTGCGCTCATGGTTAGTCCTTGCTCGAGATTTATTGGTGTGGGTATACTCAAAGTAAGCTCTTGTGACGATGGGACTTGATGGTGTTGATTGTTCACAAACTTATGTCCATGTTCTTGTTGCGGTTTTATAGAAAACCCTTTATCTTCTTCATCGCTCTCATCATCGGGCTGATAATTCATTTGAGTGTTCATGATCATTTGGTCTGGTGGCAAAGTTGCATTTGTATCTATATCTTTTAGAAGATCATTTATTGAAATCATCGATGCGATTCTTTGTTGTGAAGGAATACTTGGGAAATTCACTGTAGATAACCCCATGACTGATTGAGGGTAATTTTCAGGAACTTGTGGCTCCAGCTCTACTTCTTTTCTTAATTCGCTAAGGTTTAAAAACCAATTGTTCAACATTTTATAAGCACGGATTAATTTGTTTATATTGTTGAAAAAAGGGAAATGGGAGATCAAATTATCACTGAATTGAATGAGTAATTCCTCTTCATCTTTAAAGTATTTGTTCAATTTCACTTCCACTTGTTTAATGTCAAAGAAAATCTTCAACAAGTGTAGCATTGGTTGAAGAATCTGATAATTTGATATTCTCACTTTGAAGATATCTGAATTGGTTTCATTATTGAGTATTTCATTAATGTTGGTGATAATCTTCACCAATTCTTTTTTTGAATTATTGAAATCCAATGGTCGTATAAGTAAAATTTTAAATAGTAAAATATTCAAAAGGATGGTATAGATTGAATTTTCAGTTGTTAAATTACAAATTTTCGATTTGATTTCGAAATATCCATTCTTAGGAGAATTGTAATTCAAATCAGTGTTGAAGTTGGTATTGTAACATAATTCCTCCACTATTCCAAACTCATCGCAGATTTCCATCATTTGATAAAATACATCATTTGACGATTTAAACTTATCGAATTTTACATGGAGTAGGATCTGATTATTGCGTGAGATGTTAATGTTGTAATTATGCGATGAGAAAATGATATAGTATCGTTCAAAAGTGTAGATGAACTCATACAATTCTTGTAATAGATCAAAATGGTGAATTTCCTTCAAATTTATCAATTGAAAATACGTGATTGCTCGATGAAGGTATAAAATCTTTTGATGTTCTTGTGCTTCGTTCCCATAATTGGTTATGGTTGGGTTTGATGAGTTTAGAGTGTTTGTAAGATTGAGAATATGATAATAGTTGCACAATTGAAGACAACTTAATGATAAATTGTAGTAAATTTGATAATGATTCAAATGGAGAAATGAATTTAATTGTTGATGTTGTTGTTTGATTCGATTGGGGGGGATAATAGGCGGTACAATAAAGTTTTTCTCTATTAATGTAAAGATTTCTAATACTTTGAAATGACACAAGTTTTTGAAATTTTTAAATCCTCTAAACATAAGAAACTTTTTAGGGTATTTTTGAAATGATTTAAACTTTTGCTTTTTCAATTTTATCAATAACTCTGCTATTATTTGATTTAACGTGAGGATTATTAACAAAGTACTGAGAAACAATGAGTCGTCATGATGGTTAATAAGATTGATTTCTAAATGTTGTGAGTCTGGATAATTAATATTCAAGAAATCAATCAATTTTCGATAATTTAATATGATATGATTCACAGATAATGGTTTTATCAATTGATGAATTGCTGGTTCTTGGTCAATCAAGTTTAAATTCTCTACTAAGTTAAAAGGAGTGACGATATACTCATTTGAGTCCATTGACAATTGTCTACTTTCTTCCAATGGAGTTATATTTGATTGAGTGATTGAAGCAGATCGATGGGACCCTGGTGAGTTATTACTACTTGATTCCAACTCTACTGAAGGCAGTTTTGAACCATAATTTGATATTGAAGGACGTTTACTAAATCCATTATTTTCAATCACCTCAGTTAAACTATTGATCGAGTCTAGTGTTTTCTTGGTCAATGTTTTTGGCCCCGATTTCTTCCGTTCTCGATTGGATGTACAACTAATGTTATTAGACACACAATGCGAACATGGTCTTGTATTCTCGCACTTCACTTTCCGTACGGCACATGCGTCACAAGCTCGGACGTTGACTTTCCTCTTCTTCCTTGGTTGTTTGGAGGTAGTGTGTTTATTTGTAAGTTTCACATTCTCCTCTCCATTATTATTGAAGAAGTTTGTGAGTGCAGATGAGTTGTATCCCAATGGATTGGTGTTATGATCCATAATGAGACATGTAAAATCTGGAGTTTTTTTAATTAGGAAAATTTATTTTATTTTTTTTTTATTCATTTATTAATTTTCTATATTCAATTTGACTTTGAGCCATGTGTTTGTAGACCTTGTATTTTTGGAACAACAAATTGTGATTGAGAGTGGAAGGTGAAATATGGAAATTGTCATTATGTGGGTTATGAGCGTTAATGACTTTATCAAATGCTTGAGGATACAACACATGTTCATACTTCATTAAATATCCAATCTCACTCATCATACAAGCACCTTTGACATTATCACTCGAGCTTAATCTTATCGGTTTTTGAATCATTGTGCTTAGTAATTGTAGAAATCTAGAGTTTTTTCTTTGTGACCCACTGATTACAATATTATCAAATGTCAAATTAGATAATAAATGTGCCGTTTGAAAAGCTAAAAACTCAATGATGAGATTGTATTTGATTACAATGGCGATTTCTTCATTGTTATCAATTATACGAGGCAAGAGTCCATTAGTATTATCGATTATCATTTCACTCATTTCTGAATCCATATAGGGAGATCTGTTACCAAACACATCTCCGTAGTAGAAATACCCCTTGATGAGGTGATTTATACTAGTAGAGAATTTCTCTTCCAATTTCACAGTTTCACTCTCCATGATGTCAAAGAAATCAGTCATTGTGTTTGAATTATGATGTTTGTACAACCGTTCATAAAGTTTCCCCGTGGCAGGCTGGCCAAACTCGTAAATCAAAGTACCTTGTTTCATAATCTCAAATGGACCCCATACTCCATCGAAATATTGACATTTTTCACCATCACTCTCTATTGTGTATAGGAAACATGTCGATGTACCAGCAACCATTGAGATTGAATTTGGGGAATATGTAGTCAACAATCCTGCATAACTATCAATACACCCATGGACGAGTAAGATGTCACTACTGGGGATTTTACCTATTGGATGTCCAAGAGGTAATAATAATCCATTCTCACTCTGTGATTCAGACCTACCTATCTCAACATCAATGTTGAGAAAATTTAATGTTTCTCTTGACCAACCTTTGATTGACCCATCCACTGCTGTAGAAGGTGATTTAAAATGTTCTGATTTGACATATTTCACTTTTATCCCATCCCATTGATGTAGGAATAAATAGGTAATCCAATCGTATAGTTCAAACACCACCAAATCTCTACTTATTTCATCATTGATGTGTTTTAATTTGGGTAAGGATAATTCAGACACGAGTTTTCCACCGAGTTGACTCAATATTGTTGATGATTTTAGTTTATTATTCAAAAGATTTGTTTGGTGGGTTGCTGAATTGTCCATCCAAAGTAAGACATCATTACCATTTTCCAAATCATATGGACGAAGAAAGATATCTTCATCAATGGTGAATTTCTCAGTAAGGACAATTGAACAAGTAGCTGAGATGGCTAATGATTTTGTAGTGGGTGAGATATTAGACGATACATGATTGAATATTTCAATTGACGATTGGGTAATGTATCTTCCGTGATAAGTTTCCAAAGGTAAGTTAATCACTTTACCTTCATTGTAGATTCTTACTTCACTCGTACCAACATCAACACCAGTAAACATGATTACAACTACTTCTTTGTTCCATAGTGTGAGATGAAAAAAAAAATATCTAATATACAAACGATTTTATTAAAATTACAAAAGCAAGCTATTAAAAACAATCAAGTGGTTTTTTAGTATTTCTATGTTTAGTAACCAATGGTGGCGACTGATCCAGATTGGTTGATCCAACTCTGCACGGTATCTTCATCCAAACTAGAACCGAAATTTGTAGAATCGTCAACTTGAACAATATGGATTTCATCACCGGTGAATATAACAGCCGCCTTGAATGAACCAGAGGTTGGTCTGGCAAAGTAGTCCTGAGAACCACCACCACCATTGTTTGAGCCATCGTGACCACCTTGACCGTCGTGTAAATGACTGATCAATTTATTTGAACCAGCAGATAAAATTTCAAACAAGTCCAATTCACCACAACCGGTTTTCCAACATGAGCATGAAGCATCACCGTATTGTAAAGTTCTTGGAATCTTAGCATTCAATAACCATACAGCAGGCATGTCTACATTGAAACCAGAACCAGAATTGTCACTTGGCATTTCAAATTCAAAAATGAAAATCTTGGATGATCCGCCAAAACCATGGTGGGCAACAGAGTTTGGTCTGTAATAACCACAGGAAGACCCAGAGCATTGTTCACCAGACATAATGACGTATTCTTTGTTAGAACCAATGGTGACTTCTTCGAGGGCAACTGCAGATGAAGAGCCTCCAGAATTGTCGGAGTTGGCATAACTAAGGGAATTACCAAAAGCAGATGACCAAGTGCCTGAGCCTGAACCACCAAAATAGTTTAAAAAGACACAATTATCAGTTGAGCCTGGGGTATAATAAGAATCTCTGGTCCAAGCACCACCAGTTGAAGGTACCGATGATGAAGAAGGTGAGTATGTTTGAGATGAGGTGGTGGTTGGGGCTGAAGAAGTTGAGATTGATCTGTAAGCTTTACCTTCACCTTGTAAAGAATTGACAGCAGCAGCTAAAGCACTAGTTTCATTATCTTGTTCAGTTGAAGTTTGAGTAGCTTGTGAAGTGATGGTGTTACCATTACTATCAACATAAACAGTTTGAGTAACTTGTACAATTTCAGTGGCTCTTTTATGTTTGTGATGGACATGTCTAGTATTACATTCTTCAATTTGTCTTTTTGAGTTTGAAGAAGGGTAGTAGACACCAAATTGTAATAATTTCAAAGGACCTCTGAAATGGACGGATAATTCTTCATCGAGGGGACTCAAGTTACCTGAGAAGGAGTATGATTGTTGCAGACAGGTACCAGTAGATTCGTCCATATTAGTAACGTCTTGATAGGCACCAGAGTAACCAATGCCTTGGTAGACAACTTTTGAGGTTTGTGAGCAGTAGTAGTTACCACCATCGTAGGTGCAGTCTGCGTTAACAGATATTATGGAGGCTAAGATTGTGAAAAGGGCAGTGGATGAGAACTTCATAATGAATGGATGTGGATGTGGATGTGAAGTGAAGGATTAGTTGTAGATGGTATTAGATAGTAATAGGTAGTTGAAAGAAAGGAGTGACTATGAGTTGGATTTTGATGGATAAGAATGGATAGTAATAGATTATAAAAGAGTGGAATCTAAAACAGGTAGTAGTGTAAGGTGTAAGGTGAAAGGAGTGTTTTGTTTTGAAGTTGGAAAATTGGGAAAATGTAAAAATTTAAATAAACAAAGAAAAAAAAATAAAAAAAAAAAATAAAAAAAAAAAAAAATAAAAATAAAAAATTCGTGAAAAATAAATAAATATTTTATTGTGTAATTTCGAAATCGTGTAATATTTGAGTATCGAGTGTGTACAAATCACGTGTTTATATGTTATTTAAAGTCGGTTTATCTATGTACACAAAAGTAAGATACGGTAGTCAGTGTTGTGATCAGCTACCAATTGAGTATTTGCAACAGCCCCACTACTTACCCAATTGAGACTAAACACAAGCATCACACAAAATTAGGCTTTTTAAACAACTGCTAATAATCCAGCCATCTTGAACAACAAGCAACTCTATGTTACTATTAAGCCATCTTAATACTTATTAACCCAACCACTAAATGTTCTATACTTGATGCTGTTACAATTGCTAGTTGCTAATTCTTATAACACTATTATTATTATATTAATATAATTATTAGTATAAGCTCTTATTACCACGTCTTTCTTGTAGTATTATCGTCATTAGTATAATTCATCAACCATCTTTAGTTATGAATTGATCGTCTGATCTTATATTAATCATTTAATTTTGAATATGGTTGAATTAAATAAAATTTATGTATGTGTATGTATAAATTGAGATATCTGGGCTTTGAATCTCTTCATCGGCAACTACTAGTTAAATAATCATCATAAACACCCACAATTTAATCTTCTCAACTTTCACTGCATGGCTTATAAGTTAGCTATGTTATACCTTGCCTAGTCTTACATCTGCATATCACATTCCTTCATGAACTCTAAGCATCTCATAATATCACTTCAGTTCAAGAATAAAATAAGCATCAGATAATTTATTTTTCGTGATTCGCGTATCTCGATTCTTTTCTCTCTCCTTCCTCCCTTCTTTTTTCACAATTGAATCACATTCACCAAGCAGAAACAGGGGTACCCCTTTTACATACTATGCAGCCCCATTCTTCTCATTCCTACCCTTGTCCTACAACATTCTTCTTAAATTTATCTTGAAAGGGCTCTTCGTGTCATTTTTTTTTTTCTTCCTCGTCTAATTAATTATCCCAAATAGGTTTTACATACTGAAACATACATCGATAGAATCTCTTACTCCTTACCTTATGCTATTTAATGTAGCTTTTCTCATTTACTCCACATTCCCCTCCTCGATATCGATTTCCTCTTCGCATGACCTTGACCAATTGTGTTTCATAATAAATACAAATACTGACACGAATCTAGATCTTTCTGAAACCATTCGTCAAGATTCTCAGTTTAAGCTTAAAAAAGTTGAAAATCATTCAAATTTCATACAAATGAGCATACATGCATAAACTCAGAAATTCCAAGATCTAAGCTTGTACATTACAATGATCAACCATTTGTCTCAAAACATCTAGAATTATGATAATTTATACATTTTCTACTCTAACGTAATATGTATACTTCAGTGTAAACACATGATTACTCCAAAGGTTAATTTAACTATCTACTCATTTCAAATGTGATTTCAATACATCAATGCTGTACAATATGGTTTAATGTCATCCAGATGGAGTATTTAAACGTGAATTTCAAGTTTGATCTCATCGAATCAAGAAATTTTGTCTTTAAACCAAATTTTTTTTCACTTTAACAATTGTACATTGCGTATAGTTTAATTTAAATCTCAACGGTTTTTTCTTGTATGCAGACTCATATGAAATAGACTACATATTTAATATGCAACCATTATCACAAGTTCACCATTTTTTCTTTGTGTAGAGAGTTTCGGGAAATTGAAAATGGTCAAATAACAATAGCCGATCTTGTCTCGTTGTCTCACATAACTTACATCTTGCATATCAAACATTACTCTACATCTGTTTCACATCCAACTATTATGTTATCTCCACTATTTGCTATCTATCAAACATGACTACTGATGTTGACAATTGTAATCTGGTCCTATCTGTCTTTATCCAGAATCAACCTCATAAAATCTCCCCTAATCATGATCTAACCACTATTTCGCAATATTGTAAATTGAAATCAAGAATTACCAATGTAGATGAGTTCATTTCATTTGAGTCCTTGCATGATCAACTAGTCCAACATTGTTATCTCTATATTATTAAGTTATTCACATACTTGATTAATCTAAATGATCAAAATTTAAACAATCAGGAGAAAATAACCAAGTTCGAACAGTTTTATATTGATATTTTCCAAACTTTGCCATTTGTATCTGAAAACACTAAGAATTCTTCAATGGTTAAACTTTTATTCACTGATTTCTACAATGATTATAATTTAATTACGTTATCCCAGATCAATCTCAAGAATCGGAATCATTTCCAACTGGACCTAAGTGAATATTTCAAAAAGCGAGAGATCAGAATGGAAAGGAACAAGAACTTTATGCGAGAGTTCCTCAGTGCTTGCTTGAACGACTGGTTTAGTCATTTATAGATATAGGTATGTAATGATTATAATATGAGTACGTTATCCTAAATCCATCTTAACAATCAAAATCACCTCCAACTGAATCTATGTGAGTATTTCAAATAGATCAGAATGGAAAAGTAAGAACTTCATGCCTCAGTTTTTCGGGTTGACTGGTTTATTCATAGACAAAATATATCAAGAGTGTATATAATTCCAAGTTCTATTTTGCGATGCGATTGAATTATTCATCTTTTTATCATTACCATGGGAGAGAAAAGAGACAAAAGCTCTAGATCACACAAGAGACAAAAGAAATCAGATGACTCAAAAGCTGAGATTGTAGCTGAACAAGCAGAACAAAGTCTCCATGACCATCCTCACAATGAACTCATCCAACCCATGATCCATCACGACAGTGGTGAATTTAAAAATATCATTCGACATCAAACCACAGCTGAACAAGGTGAACAATTGGAAAATGGACCTATTAACCCATTCACAGGGGAATCTTTCTCCGATAGATATTTTTCAATCCTA
Organism: Insectozyma corydali; assembly: GCA_003706475.3. Lineage (NCBI taxonomy): Eukaryota > Fungi > Ascomycota > Pichiomycetes > Serinales > Debaryomycetaceae > Insectozyma > Insectozyma corydali. The sequence continues at coordinate 28,829 of PPLL03000024.1, forward strand.
AAAACTAGAAGAGACTTGCCTGTACATTATCAAAGACAAGAGTTTCTCAAAATATACCATCAAAGTCAAATCATGGTGTTTGTTGGTGAGACAGGGTCGGGTAAAACCACCCAGATTCCTCAATTTGTTTTATACGATGAAATACCCCATTTGGTCAATAAACAAGTCGCTTGTACTCAACCTAGAAGAGTTGCAGCCATGTCGGTTGCTAGTAGAGTTGCAGATGAGATGGATGTGGAATTGGGAGAAGAAGTTGGGTATTCCATCAGATTTGAAAATAAAACAAGTAACAAAACCATCCTTAAATATATGACTGATGGGATGTTGTTGAGAGAAGCAATGGATGATCATAATCTATCGAAATACTCGTGTATTATCTTAGATGAAGCCCACGAGAGGACATTGGCAACTGATATCCTCATGGGGTTGATCAAACAAGTCAGTTTAAGAAGACGCGATTTGAAAATTATTATCATGTCCGCTACGTTGGATGCAGAAAAATTTCAATCTTATTTCAATGATGCTCCTCTTTTAGCAGTACCTGGTAGAACATACCCAGTGGAGATTTATTACACACCTGAATTTCAAAAAGATTACTTAGATGCCGCCATTAGAACAGTTTTACAAATCCATGCTACTGAAGATGAAGGTGATATACTATTGTTTCTTACTGGTGAAGAAGAAATCGAAGATGCATGTAAAAAAATACAATTGGAAGGTGACGAATTGATTAGAGAACAAGGTTGTGGTCCCATCAAAGTGTACCCCTTATACGGTTCATTACCACCTAATCAACAACAAAAGATTTTTGAACCAGCTCCAATAAGTACCAATAATAAACCAGGTAGAAAAGTCGTCATCTCAACAAATATAGCAGAAACATCATTGACCATCGATGGAATAGTCTACGTGGTTGATCCTGGATTCTCAAAACAAAAAGTATATAATCCTCGAGTTAGAGTTGAGTCGTTGTTAGTATCACCAATTTCAAAAGCCTCAGCTCAACAAAGAGCAGGTAGAGCAGGTAGAACCCGTCCAGGAAAATGTTTTAGATTATATACCGAAGAAGCATTTAAAAAAGAATTGATTGAACAAAGTTATCCCGAGATCCTAAGATCTAATTTATCTTCAACCGTTTTGGAATTGAAAAAATTGGGTATAGATGATTTGGTCCATTTCGATTTCATGGACCCACCAGCTCCAGAAACGATGATGAGAGCGTTGGAAGAATTGAACTATTTACAATGTTTAAATGACGATGGTGATTTAACTGCCTTGGGTAGATTGGCATCAAATTTCCCCTTGGACCCCATATTAGCAGTGATGTTGATTGGATCATCTGCTTTCAATTGTAGTGAGGAAATATTAACCATAGTGGCGATGTTATCTGTCCCCAATGTGTTTGTACGTCCCATTAGTGCTAGAAAAAGAGCAGACGAGGCAAAATTGCAATTTGCCCAACCGGATGGTGATCATTTAACATTGATTAATGTTTATGAATCATTTCAACTGGATCATCAAGAATTATCTCCCCATCAATGGTGTAGAGAAAATTTTTTGAGTTATAGATCCTTAACTTCGGCAAGAAATGTGAGAAATCAATTATCTAGATTGATGGAGAAATACGACTTGCCGTTAATCTCACAATACCAACAAGTGTCCGACTTGATATATTGGGAAAACATCAAAAAGGCATTGATTGGAGGATTCTTCATGCAAGTAGCAAAGAAGAAATCTAATAACAAAAGTGCATATTTAACAATCAAAGATAATCAAGACGTAATGATTCACCCATCGACTATCTTAGCTAAGGAAGGAGAATGGGTCATATATAATGAATTTGTATTGACGTCAAAAAATTACATACGTACCTGTACCATAGTCAAACCTGAATGGTTGGTTGAAATCGCGCCAAAATATTTCAACTTGGATCATTTCCAAAAGGGAGACGTGAAATTAAGTTTAGAAAGAGTGATAAATAAAGTTGCAAAAAAAAACACTAACAAATAGATAATAATGGTTTATAAATAAATGATGATAATATTTTATTTCTATTCTTTGATTAAGATGGAGGCTGCACCCATACCAGTACCAATACACATAGATGTTAAACCAAATTGGCCTGGTTGTAATAATCTCAAGATGGTGGCGTACTGACGAGCACCTGTAGCCCCCAAAGGATGGCCCAATGCAATTGCACCACCGTTCAAATTAACTTTATCTTTTGAAATGTTACAACTTTCAATTGAGTATAAACATTGACCGGCAAATGCTTCATTAATTTCAAAAACATCAATATCTTTAACTTCTAATCCAGTAGATTTCAAAACTTTTGGAATGGCAACTGCTGGACCAATTCCCATGATTTCTGGAGGAACACCAGCAACGGAACATAATACAAATTTGGCAATTGGTTTATAGCCATTCTTTTCAGCAAATGATCTCTTCATTAATAAAACCAAGGCTGCACCATCGGAAACTTGTGATGAATTACCAGCTGATGAAACACCATCGTCTTTAAATGCAGGTTTAATCTTGGCTAATTTCTCTTTAGTAACACCGGGTCTAATACCTTCATCTTTATCTATCCAAACTTTCTTTTCTTTTGGTTCGTCATCATCTTCATTTTCATCTTCATCATCATCATCATTATCATCTTCTTGGAAAACTTCTATTGGTAAAATCTCATCTTTGAATTTACCTTCCAGTTGAGCTTTTTCAGCTTTTTGATATGAAGTAGCAGCAAATTCATCTTGAACATCTCTTGGAATGTTGAATTTAGCACAAACATTTTCATTGGTTATACCCATTGGAATACCATTTTTAATAAATTCTGGATTTTGTTCATAAGCTGGATCTATTTTGACCAATGCTTGTGGACCATAGTTTTTGGTCATACTTTCAACACCACCAGCCAAACCACATTCAATTTCACCAACTTTGATTTTATTGGCAACTTGTGAAATTGCCATTAAACCAGATGAACATTGTCTATTGATGGCTACAAATGGGGTGGAGTATGGTAAACCAGCAGATAATAAAGCACCTCTGTGTTCGAAATCACCACCTCTGGCATTTAAGACATTTCCAACAGCAACATCTTGGATGATTTTAGGATCAACACCGGTTTTTTTGATAAATTCATGGGTTAATTGTCTAAGGATAAAGTCGGATCCAACATCTTTGAACCCACCTTTACCACCTTTAGTTAAAGCAGTTCTATAAGCTGCGACAATGACTACATCGTCAGGATTCTTCTGTAAGTATTGGTCTTTGATTGACATATTGAGTGATGATATGGGTGTAAAAAATGAATAAATGGAATAGAAATATGGAAATTGGAAATAAATAATTAGTTATATAAATAATTAATTTTATCTTCTGAAATTATGATTTCTGAATTTTTTTGTATGGGGAAACAACACTTATGTAATAATTATACTATTAGATTATGTAATTTCGATTACCCTTCACAATTTCACACATTACTATTATTACGATCATCAATGATAGTTACCTTGTATTAGATATAATTTTATCATTTCCATACACCTTGACTATTGCATTTTTCTATGTAGTGTTTATCTGCATGTCATGTATATGTGTATAGTGTAGTAGACTAATGATATAGAGAAGGTGGCTGATCCTCGGTTTTAAATACAGTATTAAGGTTGTATAGAAAAAATCATTTTTCCTTCTTCGACCGAGCTTCACATTATTTCGCTTTATTCAAATTTGTTTCAAAAATGTGGGGAGTAAAAGTAGTGTAAGAATGGCTAATTATTTATCAAACTCATACTCAGAAAATTACTCGTCTACTACTCAATTCGGTAGTCTACATTTACTGTACCTTTTTTCAATTTAATCTTATGATGTATCATCCATCCATACATTACTCTATAATACTCTTTTATAATCGATGAATAAAATTTGATTAAACCTCTCTCTTGTACATTGTTGATTTGTTTGAGAAGGTAAAGAAATATTTAAATATAAGGTTTGTTTTACAAAAGTCAAAGAAATTGAGAGTATTTGTTTGGTCTGTATAGCTTCAAATGTAAGAATTCGTTTAATTTTTACGAAATGATTAAGGTACACCATCTCATCAACCAACACTAAAGTGTAAACTTAATATTGATCACAGTAATTGAGACCCTAAGCACACACATTTCAAATTTACTTTGTTTATTTAGTCAATTACAATGTAGAAGCTGTGCTTAACGTTATCATCGTCTAATTTTATACAATCATCGCGTTTAATTAAAAGAAGTAAAATAAATTAAAATTAAACGAACAAAATAAAAATAAAAATCAAATCAATAAAATTTAAACAGAAGAAAATATCAAATCTTTACCAACTACATTTAATCTTTCAATCTTTCAATCTTTAAACCAACTCCCTTTCTTTCACCTCCATCTGACTGTTTTTAATTATCCAACCCACTTTCGTTTTTTTCATTTCCACCACCATTTTCCATTTCTTTTCATAATATCAAATATCTAATTCAAAATGGGTAATTTGATGGTACGTATTTTCATATATTAGTCTTTACAGTAACTAACTTACTTCCCCTAGTCAAAACTATTTAAAAACCGCGAGATGAGAATCTTAATGTTAGGTTTGGACAACGCTGGTAAAACCACCATATTGTATAAATTAAAATTGGGCAAAACTTCCAAAACCGTACCAACAGTAGGTTTCAATGTAGAAACAGTTAAACACAAAAACGTCTCATTTGCAGTATGGGATTGCGGAGGACAAGAAAGAATCAGACCTTTGTGGAGACACTACTTCACTGGAACAAATGCATTGATCTATGTTGTTGACTCTTCGGATACTTCAAGATTGGAAGAAAGTAAGAATGAATTGTTTAGAATCATTAGTGATAAAGAATTAAACAATTGTTTATTAGTGGTGTTGGCCAATAAACAAGATGTGGAAGGTGCACTCAAACCTAAAGAATTGATTGAATCATTTCAATTGAAAAAATTGACTAAAGATCACACATGGTCCGTCATCCCAACTATTGCCATTGATGGTACAGGTTTAGTAGAAACCTTGAATTGGATATCGTCTCATTCAAAATAGTAATCAACCTTCATTTCTCCAAAAACATTTATGTAAACATAGTTATGTATGTATTGTATACGTTAAATTATACCATATTTCTATTTCGCTTGCCATATACTCACTTCGCCATTTTCTTCACCAAAGTATGCTTTATCTGCCATATGAATGAATAATCCTGTATCCACTACTCCCACCAACATCTTGATCTTTTCATGTAACTCCTTTGGGTTCTCAACTTCACCAAAATCAGCATCCAATAAGAAATTATTATTATCAGTGATCACCGGTCCTGCTTTTGCCTTACCTCCTTGTCTTAATTCAACAGATTTGCAACCTAATTTTTTCAACTCTTTAATAATTGTGGTGAATGAATTGGGAACTATCTCAATAGGAATACCTTGAGTCCATTTATTACCCAAGATTTGGGATTTCTTTCTATAATCAGCAACAATAATAAATTTGTCACTATTTGAAGCAACCAATTTCTCTTGAAATAAACATGCTCCTCCACCTTTAATTAAATTCAAACTAGGATCAACCTCATCGGCTCCGTCAAATGCAATGTCCAATTCTGGGTATTGTTCAATCGAGCCCAAATGTAAGTTGTTATCTATAATTAATTGTTTGGACTGAAACCCAGTGGGGATACACTTGAAATCATCTTTATTGGCTAATTGTCCTATCCTCTCTGCAGCATAGATTACAGTCGACCCAGAGCCAATTCCAATGACTTTAGCATTCTTGGGAAAATTCTCATCTACTGCTCTATAAGCTGCTAATTTCTTTGCTGATTCAATATGTGACATTTTGGTATGGATATTACGGCCGATAAACTTTCTTAACATACAATTGTATTGCTATCTTCTCCGGATTATACCATAATCTAAAATGCACGTAATGTTATCACTAGCCCTAGATTTTTACACGTGTAATCACATGACTAGTTATCATTGTAACATTTTTTTATTTTACAGGTTATTACATATCAACATGTAAAATAACCAAAAATTTCAATACGAAAAAAACCAATTTTTCAATCTAGATTAAAGAGGTAACTTTCCTTATAGATACATATCCACATATATACACATTGAATATGTCAACCAAGATCTTATCTGAAAACCCAACTGAGTTGGAATTAAAAGTCGCTCAAGCTTTCATTGACTTGGAAACTCAAGCTGATTTAAAAGCTGATTTAAGACCATTACAATTCAAATCAATCAAAGAAGTCGATGTTGCCGGTGGTAAAAAAGCTTTAGCTGTCTTTGTCCCACCTCCATCATTATTGGCCTACAGAAAAGTCCAAACCAGATTGACCAGAGAATTGGAAAAAAAATTCCCAGACAGACACGTTGTATTCTTGGCTGAAAGAAGAATCTTACCAAAACCAGCTAGAAAAGCTAGAAAACAACAAAAAAGACCAAGATCAAGAACTTTGACTGCTGTCCATGACAAAATCTTGGAAGATTTGGTCTTCCCAACCGAAATTGTCGGTAAAAGAGTTAGATACTTGGTTGGTGGTAACAAAATCCAAAAAGTTTTATTAGACTCAAAAGATTCAACCGCCGTTGACTACAAATTAGACTCATTCCAACAATTATACTCAAAATTAACTGGTAAACAAGTTGTTTTTGAAATCCCAAGTGAAACCCATTAAACAAATCAATCAACTATCAAATAACATTTAAACTTACTATATATATGATGCTAATGGTTTTTTTTTGGATGCTTATTAGTAAGTTTAAAAATAACAACCTATATATGTAAAATTTAATAAATTTAAATCATCCAAAACATTCATATCCATATATTTAATTACTTTTATTCTATATTTTCTTTACGTAACTGGTGGGGAACATACCTTTGACTCCGTCCAATTCACCTTCGGTCCACCCGCTCCCCTCTGTGTCATCTTGGAGGAGAATTATTCTGTCTCCTTGGCGTATGCTAATTTCGTCATCTCCATCTGCCGTGTAGTCATATATTGCTTCGACGTATTGTACTTTTTTGGCACCCCTTCGAGGAGCTACTGCTGGTCCTTTTCTTTTAGGCGTCGAAGATTGTTCATCAGGCCGTGATGTAATCTCTATGTATGATGTAGGTACTAATCCTTGTCCTGTAGATGATGTCACCAAAGTCCACCCAGAGCCGTCATCTTCCTCCACTACTTGAAATTGTTCTCCCACGGTAATAGAAGTTTCATCTGATCCTTGAGCTTGATACTCGTACAATGCTTTGCCTTGAGTTCCCATACTTCCGTTTGTATGTGACGAGGCTGCACTTTTCAATTTACGAAGATTGAAAACACCACTACCTATAGAATTATTGGTTTTGATGCGGGTAATACCTTCACCATGAACTACTGGAACCTCATCCTTCTTCTTACCTTTTAAGAAGCCAAATTTGGATTTCTTTACTGATGTTGGCCCAGAATAACTAAGGTCCTTATCACCGGCATAGTTTTGAATAATCTCAATCTCAACCTCATTTTTGACTCTCTTAGATTCCTCTTTAAAAAATCTTTCCAATAATAATAATGATGATTGTAGATTTGAATCAAATGATAGAGTTATACTTTTCAATGCGTCTTGTCTTTTTTGAGTACTCTCTTCTAATTTTTGTTTTGTTTCAATCACATCATTTTCCAAATTATTGTAATTCGAGGATGCCAATGCTAACCTTTTTTTCAAATTTGTCAATTCTGGTTCCTTAACTACCAAGCTTTCATCATCATGCCATATTGAGCTAGGTATGAAGTAAAAGTCTTGAGGCTCTTTCCAATCCATCAAATTATGTTTGATAAACATGGCGCTATCCAACTTAGGATTGTTTTGATCAACAACTTTATCAATAGCTGACAACCTTTCCTTTACTTTATCGAGTGAATTCCGTTCTATAATCGATGCATTTTTCAAAATCTTATTCAAAAGTAGAATACGTGATTCATTCAATTCCTGAAAATAATCAAGAATCTCGGGACAATCTTGATAATAATATTTATCCTTCAATCTGTTTGCAATGTTGATTTTAATCAAATATTCATTCTTGCCTATATTCATCTCCACCTCTTTTTCGGTCAATTTCTTTCCGTGTTTCTCCAGGGGTGATTTTTCATTCTTTTCTCTTGCCGATTCAGTGTGTTGACATAATGTATCATACTGTTTCTTTGCTTTGTTTAACTCTTCCTCTGTTTTTTGCTTCTCCAGGTTCAAATACTCATTAATGTTGGAGATTTGTTTATAAATCCTCTCATTCTTGTTCTTTAATGATATGATATTTGCTGATATTTTCAGTTGTAATTCATTTGACAATGACAATTTCTCATCGGAGATCAATTCAGTCTGAGTCAACAATTCATTCCACATTACCAAACTTGCATTTTCCAATGATCCAGGAGTGATTTGAGGTTCATCTCCGACTGATAAATTACTTGAAATCTTTGCTTTTTTATCGAAATATCTCCTAGTTAACTCCTTTAATTTCCCACTATATTCTTTTTCTAACAAAGATCGCTCCTTATAAAACTCATCTATATCCAGTAGCCAATTGATGTTATTCCCAATCCAATTCGAAGTGATTTTGAATGAATCCTTCAATTCATTCCCAATTGATATATTCTCCATTGTAACTAAAATTTACGCACTTACTCTATTTTTTTTCAACCACAATCAGAGATCAATTTTCAAAGTGAAGAAACGATTACTTAGATACGCTTTGTCTGCGTTGTTACTACCCAAAAAATCATCTGTTGATTTACGAAGATTTAGAAAAATGTTGAACAACAATGAGCGAAGGTCAACTAGGTTGATCAATTTTGCAAAATCAACTAGAGATGTGTATTTGCCAAAAGTCACTAGTTCAATCTCCACCATTGCGTCTAAGGCATTCACAAACAATTCAGCGGTGTATAATGAAGAAGGACAATTGTTGTTGCCGCCAAACACAACCATCAATTTGTTCCCCCAGTATACGTTTGAAAAAGATGGAAAATATCACATTAAAATAAGTGGTTGGATCTCAGCTCAGGGAACCATGAATAGGAGAAATAGAATGATGTTGTCGGTGATTACAAAGATAATAAAACAGAATAACAACAGCACTAGTACTTTGATTAATGATATGGAACATGATACAAATATGAATCAGGATTTGTTTAATCCAGATTCTGCATCGACTAATTCAAGTGATAATGAGAGCGTGTATTCAACCACGGGCTCTTCCAACACAGATGCAATTATAAAGGACCGATTGAAACATTTCTTATCGAAAAATATCCCAAATACTCCAATTGAAATACGAATCGGTAGTGAAAATACAAAGCAAGATAATATAAAAAGTGAAAAGATGTATACCGATAATTATGGGTTCTTCAAAACAACGGTTCAAGTTGGATACAAGCCGACGGTGGTGCAAGTTCAGTCATTAGTATCTGATACAATTTTTGCATTCCAAGATATAATGATGTTCAATAATAATGGAATAGGAATTATTAGTGATATTGATGATACAATTAAATTGACCGGAGTAGTGGGCGACAAACGCCATTTATTAAGAAACTTGCTAGTCAATGATATGGTCGACTGGTCGATCCCATCAGTTATTGACTGGTTGATAAAAATGTACAAGAATGAAAATGTCGATTTCTTTTATGTTTCCAACTCACCATCGCAATTATTTGACTTGATATATGAATATTTAAGATTGGTTAATCTACCTCCTGGATCCATCCATTTGAAAAGTTATCATGGGAATTTAATTAGTTCTTTATTGGAGACTCCAAGTTTGAGAAAACAAGAATACTTGTACAAAATCTTACAAGATTTTCCTAATAAGCGATTCATATGTATTGGAGATTCCGGAGAGTACGATTTGGAAGCATATGTTGATCTAGCACGAAAATTTCCCCAACAAATCATATCGATAAACATACGATATGTCAAGGATTCTTTTAGTGACACCGATGACCATTATATATATAAAGAATTGACCAGGCTTCTATCAGTGAAAAAGAAAGAGATTCCCAAAGTCGTGCCGGACTTGATTGATTTATCAGAAAAGAAAGTCCCACCTATGATACCAAAGAAACCAATTAAACTACAAGGAAATCAAATTGGCCGAAAACCGCCACCACCACTATCACCAACGCCATCGCCAACACCAGGTTTGGATCGATCGGTATCTCCCACGTCTAATATATCGTCTGATGGATCCAATCTCGATCTAGATTTGCCGCCGCCGTTGCCGAAACGAAGAACAGACTTCTCACCCAATACTGGCACAACCACCTCGTTCTCCTCCACCGAATTAGACGATATATGTTCGTCACCTAGCTTTTTGGAATTACAAGAAACAGATCGAAAAGGGTCAAGGTGGATTCAAAGAATTGTTCAATCTATTAATGATTTGGGAATTACAAACACCAGAATCAATTTGTTTACAGACAACGACGAAAAATTCTTTCAAGTAGAAATTGACGAATTGAGTAAGAAGTGATAGAAGGTGTGTGACGGCAGAACCACTTAGTTTTTCTCCACCGAATTAGACGATAAATGTTCCTCGCCTAGCTATTTAAAATTACAAGAAATAGAGCGAAAAGGGCCAAGGTACATTCTAAAAAAAGTTCAATTCAAAAATGAACTTGGAAATACAAACACCGGAATCAATCTGTTTACAAACAACGACGAGATTTTTTTCAAAAAGAAATCGAGGATATAAAAATGATGAATGATGTGCATATAATCTATGCAGTTGTCGGGGCAGCACCAGACTCTATTTTTCCTTCTTGATAATATTCTTGTACTTTTGACCCGTCTCCGTAGTCCTTTATATTCTCTCCGTCTTCGGGTAACTCCTTTTTGAATTGAGACAAATCCCAAGATTCATTACCATCATCTTCTTCAGTGTAATATTTACCACTGAATTTTTCCAAGATGACCTCTCTACCAGTCAAAATCTTCTTTCCTGATTTCCTTTCTTCATCCTGTCTCAATTTTTCACGTTTAGTTTTCTGTTCTATTTTCCATTTCGCAAATGTGTCCATCGTTATAGGTGTGAATTTTGATTTATCCAATTTGGACCTCTCCAATTCCAAAAACTCTTCCAAAGTAATCTTTGGCTCATTCTCAGCCGCTAGTTTCTCCAACTTCTTTTGTTCTTTTGTTTTTAATATGAATCCTGGTGGTAACGAGTGTTTATACATACATTCATTCCCACCATTGGGACATACCCAGAACCAACCGTATTTCCCATTCTCCACTGCCTCGATGAAATATTTACAAACTTTGTCGGTGGTGGTTTTGGGATTTCCATGCTTGGATAAAATGACTTTCCTCAACTTCTCTTCATCCCATGTATCCATTGTGTCTTGGGATTTTTCGTCCTCTCTTGAATCAGTATACAAATCCTTCTTCAAATCTTTCCTTCCTACATTTGGATCATGGCTGAATTTACACTTGTTGCCTTTTGTACATAGTCCCTGTTTGAAAAACTCACAAAGAATGGATTTTGGATCTACTCCAAAGGGGACTTTTTGAGGCTGGATTCCAAATAATTTAGCAGCTTCTTTCTTTGCTTCCTCACTTGCTCTCTTTTCATCTGCTTTACGCTTGGCCTCTGCTTCTTTCTTCTTTGCTAATCCTCCATCTACACCAGCTTTAATTTGTGAGATTTGACTTTGTACTTTCTTCGATTTGTTTTTATTCTTTAATCCGAAAGTTTTATCATCTGCTGATTTCGCCTTTGCCTTGGCTTTATTTTTATCAGATGGTTGTGGTCCTTTCTTAGCCATTGTAATGATGTAATTGTAACTGAAATTTTTTTTTTTTGCTTTGATAGTGTGACAAGAACGAAAAGAAATTATGAGACCTATACATATATATTACCTAAACTATTTATGTTTTTGAGAATTCTTCCTTGTAGTCTCGGGAGTCGATGTTTGTTTTTTGGAAAAACTGGTTTGAGAGTGTAAGTTTGGAGATATACTTGTTTGAGATGAGTTGGGAGATGTTTTGATGATTGACTTTTTCGATCTCTTCTTTCCTGGAATCAACCCATCGAGCCGAGTATTCATGTTATGAGTGTCTTCTAATTTTGGCGTAGTCACCATTGGTGTTTTGTTCGTAAAAGCTGGGGAGTTCGACGACTTGTTGAACCCCGAGGGCATCAAAATTGGAGTAGTAGTGGTAGTTGGAGTGGTGGAAGTTAATGTTGAATTACTACTCTTTTTAAACGGCATATAGGATCTTCTAATTGACGATTGGAATAAATGAGACTGTTGTGGTGTGGATCCACCAATTGAATCGGCCAAATTTGTCTTGAACGATGTGTTTGATTGAGTTCTTGCCAAACTACGATTCAAGATCAATGAAACATTCTTATCGTAAATGTTAGGTGCTGAATCCATTGGAATTGAGGAATTGTCACTCGAGGTGTTTGTATCAACCGAAGCAGAATGTCCATGGTAATTATTGTGGAAGGGCACATTGGCCAGGTGTAATTGCAGAATAGGTAATACCACTCCATTACCGTCAGCATCTTTAGTAAAGAATGAATCGAAATCATCTAAAGCGGCCCATACATTACTTAATGAAGCCTCGGGTGGATCCTCAACATTGACTGAGTTTGTATCGGTGAAATCAATATTAGTACGGACCCTGATTGTTTCATTAGGGATATAATAATCTTCCTTGTGGAATTTGATTTGATCATCATCTTCAATAATCGACTCATCGGTGGTAACTAAACAAGTAGAAAATACGGCATGAACATTATTTCTCGTACTGGCACTAGTAACCGCAGGCATAGGGATTGACCATCCACTATCATCGGGAATTCCAAACAACGTAGCGGTATTCTCATACTCTTTCTTCATCGAATTATTACCCAATGACATCCGTAACACATCTTTATCCAATTGAGATCCTGAAATGGTGACTGCTTCGTCTAAAACTTCAAGTGCAGGATCGGCATACTCCGTGAGTAATAATCTCAACAATGGAGAAATGAGGTCGGCTCCCACGCCTAAAAACTCATCTTTTTGAAGATCAATCTTGGGGAATATCAATTTCAAAATCGACATAGTTTCACGTTTCACCCAGTCTATTTTATTGGATAACAACCCCAATAATAATACCAACGTTTGAGCTTCGTATTCGGGGAAAAAATATCTCTCGATAACTTGCACTGTTTGATTAAGGAAATCTCGCTTTGATCTGAATTTACCCTTTGCCAATGATGATAGTATTCTTGCTAAGGAGTCCTTCTGATTATCTTCAGCCAATTTACTTATTCCCATCGCAGTGGATGAAGCATCATAGTCTGAATCGAATGAATGGAGAAAACGAGGAATGTTAGCAAGTAGCGCAGTTAAGACTCGAGGATTGCCCATTCCGATAATTTGAGAATCATTCAATGTGATTAGTTTATCCAAGAACTTCAATGATGGCTCCCACGATGTCGATGATCGTAATCCAACCATCACAATCTGTTGCAATCCTTCAAAACGACCCTCCCATTTGGGAGGAAATGTCGATATTAAACATGAGACAGTATCGCTTGCGTCTAAGTCGATTTTGGAAACAAATTTATTCATGGTCGATAATACTTCAATGAATTCCTGCTCGTGGATCGTGCTCAAACATGCCACACTAGACCAGAATAATTGGGGGAAATCTATCAAATTCTCCGATGATAACTCAGCAGTAATTGCATTCAAAGTCATCAATATCTGCATGGCAAATCCTTGAATATCAACATTCTCGTCACTGACGGTGTTTGACAATCTGTGCAACATATCCTTCAACATTCCTTGATCTAGGAATGATAATAATGATCGAAATATCTGAAACGACCTACATGCTATATGACGTACTGCACATGTGGTAGCCCAGTTCAAGGCAACCCTACTCCATTCTTGTTGAATGTTGGGAATTTTTTCAAAATTTTCAATGATGGATCTAATCAATGAGTCCATGTTTCTCGGAGTTCTTGCCCCCTTTTTATCATTGTTCAAATCATCATAAATCCATAAATGTTTACTATTGTCCTTTGATCGCAATATTTTGATAACTTCAAGTTTGGGTTCATCGCTCAATGCGTGTAATATATGGATCAATAATGTTGCTGCTTGTTCTCGAATTATTGGCAAATAATGATCTAGTAATGAAAATACAATGTGTAACAACAAGGGTAACTTTTCGATAATAATCTCCTCTTTTTCAATTAGCAAATCTGCAAGAAAAACCATTGATAATTGTCCTACTGAAAATGCAGAGTCTTTCTCATTGAGTGGAATTAGTTTATTCAAGTCTGCCACATAGGGAAAATGAGACTCTTCAATTGGAGAATTGAAATTGGTTTGAGGTGGCACCATAAGTTTAGGTTGTAAGTTGTTGATCAACTTTTCAATCACAATCAACGGATTTGCTAAAGTGAGGTAATTGATAACCGACCTACTACTTTGAACAAAGATCGAATGTTTTTTTTCGAGACATAACTTAAATAAGAATTCAAACACTTTTTCGAAATTGGTTGGATTGGCTAATGAATTCCATAAAGTTTGAAACTCACTGGAAAAAGAGTCTCCATATTTGATTGTTATCTCGATCAAATTATTTATCAATATTGAAGATGCTGGGTTGTCATCAAGAACAATCTTGCTAGCCATGGGTAGTAACAAAACCACGATATCCTTTCTTGCATCGTTGTTTACATGGTTGAAGTATTTCAACAAGTAGCTAGACCTATTAAACAATTGCTCTTGATTGCCTGTGATTAATGTTGACATCTCATATAGTGCTTTCTTAAATATGACTGAATTTTCACTGCATACTCGATCATGTAGTTTGTCAAGTTTCTCTGTGTTTAAATGTTTTCTCTCAAGATATTCTAACAACGTGATTGCCGATCTACGAATTTCCAATTTGAAATTCCCACACAAAAATCCTGCAAGTGATACAACATCATTTGGTATATCTTCATCATCTTCATGAGCCATATAGGCATTTGCAAATGTACAAAAGTACTTTTGAGTGATTGTGACTGACTCTGATGCATAGCATTGATGGATTACGAACAGTTTGATATCATTGTTATTGAAGTTATTCATGAGTAAATTTCTTAAAGCTTGCAATCCGAGTTCTTGGACTTTCTCCGACTCTGAATTTAATAGCGCTTGAATCCAATTCATCAAACTTGGAATATCAAATGAAACAATTGCAATGTCATTGACTTGCTCGATTTCACTACAGCATAAGGTGGCCATACAGCTCAATGCTGATTGGTCTAGTTTCTTTCTTTCAAGGTCCAATAATGCGACCGCTGGAGAATCTTTGTTCACTTGCTTGATCATGTACTCGTATCTATCTTCCGTGATACTTTTTGCATCACCATACCCACACCACTCCTTAAGGTAATTAAAACATGCAATTCTAGCCTCAAAAGGTAACCACAAATTCACCTTATCTTGTAATCCAAGATAAACATTTTCTAGAAACCCAGCAAAATATCTTCTCAATCTTTGGAAGTCAATATTGACTTGTATTTCAGTAAGCGTCAAAAACTTCTTCACGTTCTTTACAATGGTAACTAAACTTTGCACGATTTGATCATCTTTATAAATCAAATCGTGTTGCTTGAATTTTTCCGTTAGGTTCATTATTATGTGCACCACTTCAATTCTGACTCGATCGTCACCGTAACTTCTATTGCTTACGTTCCAATCATTTGTAGCCAAGGGGATGTTTTCCAAGAATGTTTTGAATATATTGATGTTGATATGACTCAACCCTTGAATCACAGCTTCTCTTAATCTTAACTGAGACGAGTTTAATAATGGCAAAACCATTCGAAATACCGACTTTGCACTAGTGATTTTTTGATGTTGGATGAATATTGGTAATGACTTCTTTCTACCATGGGTAGGTTGCAGGGGGAATGAAATCTTTTGCTCGCCAGTAGTTGTCAAGGATGTGCAAACAAATATAAGAAATAATTTCCATTGATTGATCAAGATCTCAGGAGGTAGATTCCCCATGGGGTTCTTGGAAAATACCGAAAAATAGCGATCCTTCTCTGAATAATCAGTAACAATCTCATGCATTTGAACAAGACTGACGCAAACAATATCACGACAAACTGCAATTGGAATGGGACATCTTTCAAAAAAGATTTCAATGATCTTGGGATACAATCTAAACCATATTTTTGAATCAATACCTTGATCTGATTCGGCGAGTTTCAAAAGGATATTCTTCTTATTTTTCAATTTGGTCAACCTGGTTCTTTCTGGGATACTCAATTCTTTTCGGAAAGGTTTTATCAAGTCGAAAAAGTCAACTTCCTCTAGAACATGAATGAGTCTAGTTCCCTCATCAGCAACAAATTTCGACGAGTTTCGAGCATGTTGTTTTTTACTTGGTTCATTGGTTATATCATAAATCACTTGATCGAATTGCTCTACAATTTTCAAAATCGATAAACTGTAATATCTTGATTTGGGATCTTGTGAGCATAGAAAGAATAACCCAATACCTTCAATACCTTCAATTGCGGTAATTATCGATTTCCATTCAATGTCATCAATTGGTTTCCATTCACTTTCTTGATTCATATCATAATTTCTATCGGTGACCAAGTACAAATCATCTTCTTTTTTCTTCTTATAGATATTTTGTGGTACAACTTTCTTTCTACTTTCTTTCAATTCAATAAGTGATTTCAACCAACAATTCAACAATTCGGTGTACAATTTCTGTAGCTTTATAAATTTATCAGAATATAAGTATGTTGAGTCGTATGAGGCGACGCCAATTTTCTCGTTTAGTTGAAATGCTGATTTGGCGAATATAGTCAACAAAGTGGATGGGTTTATTCTGCTAGCTATTTTCTTTAACGCCTGTATTGAAGTGGTTGAAATGTTCACATCCAGATGTAAAACATTTCTAGTCAACAATTCCACAATGTGTTTAAATGGAATGCCCGATAATGACTCTTGATGAGATATTGGCACCATTATATACGGAATTGTCTCGAGTAGTTTGGCAAATAAAATACAATGGGCATCTTTAGGTTGTGAATCATAATTGAAAAGAAAAAGTGACGACGATTGTGATTTTGAACTGATGGTGGTAGGCTCATTTATACTGGCTCCGTAATGTTGGTCTAATAATTTCAACAACGAGCCTAATGATTTACAAATTTCCTCATGCGTTACGAAGTTGGTGGAGTTTTTCGCCGTGAATGCAAATTCGTTTGTCTCTGGTATTTCAAAGTCGTCAATGGGGAAAGTTGATTTTTGTTGTAATTCATGATGGATTAATATGGAAATGTAACTTTGAGTGGCGATTATCAATTTTTCACAATTCAAAGTGTCAATTGTGCCATGATAACTACTCTGAATTAATTTGATCAACACTTGCTCTAACGTGTAATTAAGATGATTACAACCTGCGATAGTGATCAATTGATTCAATGCATTGATAAGTATTGGATTGAGGGAGATCCAAAATTGTTTCTTGTTCGTAAATTGGAAAAATATAAGTTGGAATAGTGAGTCTAATCTCTTAATGGTGTTGTTTAATGTATCGGATATTCTATTCAAGTAAACCCAAAGCAACCTTGATATTGAAAGGATGTAAATAATCTTTTCATTATCGTCTACTTTTGGTTTCAATTTTCCGATATTCTCCTCAATGAAGTTGAACCAGGTTTCTGAGAATAATTCTTTTCTCGACACTGATAGAGCCGCTGTGATTACTGTTATAGCATACGACCACGAGCTCGATTTGTAAGTCAAAATTTTATGATTGTCAAATAAAGGAAGATTTGCAGACACCGATGGAGGGGATAAATTACTCGATTTCCATATCTTGATTCCTTTGTGATATATCTTCTCAATTGCTTCAACCCAAGTAGGATGATTCACCTCTGCGGTCAAATTTTTTGCAAGAGGTAAAATAAGGGAATTTAACACGTCGCAATATCCGTATAACAACATTTCATTCTTGGTTAATGTGAAGAATTTAGCCAACGATTGTATGAACTCAGCACTTTCTTCAAAGTTGTCAATTGGATAATTTTTCAAATTAAGATATCTCATTCCGTTAATTAGGAGATAATACCTAGATTCATCCTCGGAGGAGACGTGTTGTATCTTTTCAATATCTGAAATAAATCTATCACTCACTGAGATGAATCTTTGATTTGACATCACTCCCAATAAGTGGGCAAATAAATTCCAATTTGCCGCTTGTACCACTTGGTCACTTGTGGGATCGGTGGTTTTCAATTGAGTGTGAACGATTTCTTCCAACTTATCTGTCAAGTCCTCGCCCATGGCGTCAATCGAAGCTTGCTCAACAATTTCAATGAGGACCCGACACAATATATATATGGAAGCTATTGATTTTTTCTCTGCATTAATTGCCGTTTGTCTTGCGTTTGATATCTGAGTGTCGTAATATTGTTTTTGTTTAATGTAATCCTCGCTCATTGGTTCTTCGACACTTTGGACCGATTGATTTCGTTTATGAGATAGAGTTTTGGATCTCATTAAACTCATGCTTCTTTTTGATCTTGTTTTAGTTGATCCATCAGAAACTTTATTTAGGTTAGTTTTTGCTATGGCTATCACTCTTTCAATCTCCAATGCTGCCAATGCCGCCACTTCACCTTTTGATTTCCTCCAAAACATGATGGTATCTATCACTGGTTTAGGTTTTCTTTTCGCTATGTATCCTAATTCATTCAAGATTTTATCAAACACTGGGTCTTTCCCCTTTTGAAATATATTTAAAATCGGTGGTTCTTGATGGAGGGGATAGTCGAGAAATTGATTCAATTTCCGCTCTGCGTGTCTTACAAATTGAGTAAACACTATGTGTAAAGTATACTCCACTGGTGTTTTCAAATCGGTGGCTAACCCTCTTCGTAGTGATCCAAACTCCTCGCCATTATTATTTAATGTCAATTTCTGCAACGACACAGACGATAGTGGGGGTGGTAATTGGGGCGATGGTTCAGTATGATCAATCGGTAGTATTGAGATTGGTGATTTCAATTGTGCAACTTGATCAAGCTCCTCTGGGGTTGACGTTATAGGTAGTTGTTGTAATTTGAAACTTGTAGTGTGTTCCGATAAGTTCGGCACTATCGTTAATCCTTGATTGTAAGTTATCTCCTGGGGCTGTATGTCATCCTCTTCGTAATCTGTTTCTATCATATTTGGCTCGTGATCAAGGAACTCATTGTGATATTCATTCAAATCGGGGATCTCAATCATGGTCCTTTAAAACAAAAAAAAAAAAATAATCAAATCAAACACGAAAAAAAAAAAAATTATTGTAATCACCAATGAATATACCAGTTTTAATAAATCAATACATTGCAACCGATGATGAAGAGCTACAAAAAGTGTATATTCAAGAAGTCACTGATTATTTGAACAATGGGGAATTGTCTTTATTGGAGTTTGTGCGATTCTTAGGACCGAACTTGACCGACGAACGAGATGGGATAAGAAGTAAAACATTGTCTTATTTGTCAAATAGTCTAGGTGGAGTCAAGGAGTTGTCTAGACAGGATATAAATGTGTTGGTTGAGTTTTATTTACTAAAATTTGATGATTCCTTGTTGTTTGTCTTGCAAGGGTTATCTGCATTGATCAAATCGAAATCATATCTTCCGAGTAATAATGAAAAAATCTTGAATAAAATAATCAGTTATGATCCAAGAAAACATTTAGCAAGAGTGAGGTACGAGACGTTTCAAATATTGATATCACTATCTCGATTTGAAATAGATGAATCATTTATCAAAACATTTATTCATATTGCATCTGGTGAGAAAGATCCACGAAACTTGTTAAATTCTTTTGAATTGAATAAATTGATTAATGAAAGATATGATTTTGAGGAAAATTCCCCTTACATTGATGAATTGTTTGATGTTTGTTTTTGTTATTTCCCCATAAGTTTTAAACCACCGGCAAACGATCCATATAAAATAACATCAGAGGAATTGAAGGTGAAACTTCGAAATACTTTGGCATCCCAATCATTGTTTGCAAAGGATTGCATACCACACTTGATTGAAAAATTGACCCTGACGAATCCAGACATCAGATTGGATACATTGTTGACTATAGACGCCTGTGTTGAAAAATACAAAAATATAGAGGAATATTGGATCACACTATGGAATGCATTGAAATTTGAAATCCTTCACAATACAGAAATAGACACATATTTCAAACCAACGGACGATGAGCTAACCGACAATGGGATCTTAGGTGAAACATTGACCATATTGAAGAAATTGTCAAACTCAACGATGTTGGATTACGTTCTTGACGAATTGAACCAGAATTTTGTCACCATAAAAGATAAAAGTAAACAATCGATCATAATTCTAGCTGCATTATCAGATGATTCTAATTTTGATAAGATTGTAGGTTATTTGTTCAAGTATGAATATTTTGGCAAGTTTCTCAATGTTGAACCTAGTGACATCGAGGATAAAAATGAAGACTTGACTTTGAATATTGCAAAACAAAGAGATTTCATAGATGTTTTGGGGTATTTGTTCATTGCATATAATCAAGTATCGAAGCCAAATCGTTTAGATGATTATCGAGACCACATTTTGGTATTTCTCAGTCAACTATTGAACACTTCATCCAATATGGAAAAAACGTTAAAGTGTAAAATTGTTCAACAGTTTATTAAATTAATCAAATATGGTTATCTAAAAGAAACTGAAATGGTCTTTACTTACTTTGAACAATTCCTTGTTGAAAGTGTTCAAGAAATGAAGCGTGACGCTATTGTTGATGAAATTATCACTGGATTGAAAACAATACCTCAAGTCTCAATTATCAATACATTATTGAGTCTCTTAGATGATGACGTTGAGCAATTTAGGTTTATCTTGAATATGTTATCAGAATTGTGTAACTCAAATCAGGTATTGGAGATTTTATCAATCAGATTGTTGAATAAATTAGGTAACAATAAGGAAATATTTCAAGCCATTGTCGAGACTTTGATCAAACTTATCCTTAAGGTACAAAATCAATCGCAATTTTTGATGAACTCGTGGTATAAAAACTTCATACCTCAATTTTTGAAAAAACTATCTATTGTGAAAGACTATTTACTAATAGAATTATCAGGGGATCTCATTGGGTTGATAATAAAATTCATAGACAAAACAAAGCATCAAGAAGTACTAGATTACTATACAAGTTATTTCAAAGATGTGATTTCAACACCTTCGATAGAAATTGGGTTGTTCAATAAAGTTTTAGCCAGTGTTGATAAATCATGCCAATTGGAGGATATCACCTCTTTAATCAATATTCCATCGGATGAATATCTCAAAATGCAATACTTACAAACAATCTCATTATTGGTGAATAAATTTGTCAAGAAAACATATGATATATCACAATTTGAATTATTTATTTGGTCCTTGAAAGGGTTGCTATTAAAAGTTGATCCCATAGGACTTCAACAATTACAACAATTACTTGAACTTTACAAAACAGGTGATAAGAAATTGATTGGAAAATCGTTACAAATACTATTTATTGACTTGAAAATATTTCAAAATGAAAATCTACCAAAACCATTAATATCAAAAGTGTCCAATTTGAATGTTAAATTATTGTATAAACAAAAAATATTTGAGATTGTTTTGCCCGAATTGATCAACTCCGATGATTTTACGACTTCCTTCAATGCATCATCATTAATTACTGAAAACATATCTCAAAAAATATTGGTAAACCATTTATCCACTATACTACCGATTATACTCAAATCGTTTGAGAACAACATCAACCAAGAGTCGTCGTTGCGAATTACTCAAATTATACTAAAAGAGGATTGGAATATCTTACAACCAAATTTATCCGAATTGATTCAAACGATGATTCGATTATCTACAAACACAAAAGTTGAGATACGTAAGTTGGCTCTCGAAAATTTGATATTAATGTTTGAAAAATTCGATTTACAAAGATACAAGGATGAAGTTTTGAAAAAACTGCAAGTATGCTTGGAGGATAGAAAAAGAGTGGTTCGTAAATTAACTATAGACTTGAGACAAATATTATATGAATACAAGTAAGATTATTCATCGTCTGATTCATCATAGTCAACAGGAGCTAATCCTGGCGTTAAACCAGGACCAGTGGTATTTTTCTCAAACGAAGTAAAATTTTTGGAATCATTTCTTCTATTTCTATTTCTCTTGTGTGCTTTTGGCGCTATTTCATTTAATAAATCAGATTTTATTTCGCTTAATTCTTGATCTATTTCAAAATCATCAATCTTGGACACTTTATTGATTTGATTGACATTTTTACGTATCAATTTTTTGTAATATTTATTTTCTTCATCGGTTCTATCTTTCTTATCTTTAATTAGGTTATATTTGATGAACTTTGCAAATTTTTTATCTTTATCAGCTTGCTTTTTGATCTTATCTATATTTTTCCTTTTCTTTACAATCTTCGGTTTGTTGTTTAATTGATTGGATAATATTTGTGTGGTGGATAATGGTGAATTGTTGTTTTTGTGAGTCAGAGTGGAAGCTGAATGTAGTATGTTTGAGAATAATTTATTCACAGTGGATTCAGCTTGGAATTTAGATGAGTTTGATTGAAATGACATTATAGAAGCTGATGAGTTGGAAAAAAAAAACTAATAATATTATCAAATAAATTTCATACACAAAATAAGTTATAATACTATATAACCTATGACATAACAACCAGCTGATGTTCAATATCTAATGGTGATGTCTACCCATTCTTCCTCTTCTTCTGTGACATCTCATTGGTTTCTCATCATCATATTCTATGTAAGTGTAGTCTAGAGGGTGGGGAAACTCGAAATATGAAGCGTTTTCGTTGGGTTTTTTATGACGATGATGGTGATAGTGGTGATGATGGTGGCTTCTTGAAATTCTACTGTGAAATTCTTTATTGTAGTAGTTAGGTGGTGGCGGTGGTGGTGGTGAGGAAGGTGGATGAGTAAAAAACTTTGGTTGTTGGTGGCTCGGATGTTGATGGTGGTGATGACGAGCGTGATATTGTGGAGGTGATGGTGGTGGCGGTGGTGGTGGTGGTGGTTGGGAATTGTAATAATGGAAATGATAATGGTAATGGTTAGGTTGTGATTTCATTCTCCAATGTTTTTTATTGTCTGTTGGTGGGGTTGGTACAGGGCTAGGAGAAGGAGAATGGGAAGGAGTGGATGATGAGTCGGAATCAGAATGATACATAATGATATTAAAAAAGTGGTTTGAAATTTATAGTAACATGAAGTGGGTGGTGTGTATATTTATAGTGAAAGAAAGTATGAATATTTTAAATTGTGCATAGATTTCAAATGCCGATGGCAATTGAAAATTTCAGATTGTAATATAAAAAAAGCCACTTATAAAAAAAAATGACTATAACACACAAATTTTTGTCAATAAAAGAGGGCTGAAAAGATAAGAAAAGGAGGAAAACCTTTGAAAAAATGATTAGATGATATTTAGATAATAGTATATTTGGGATTTATTGTAGACAAATAAGAGATGTTCATAAACTACCGATTTGTTGTGATCTAAGTTTAGGTTTGTTTTTTAATGTATGTACAAGTAAAACTACGAAACGGGATCTAAATAGAGATTAAGGTCACTTTAATTTGTTGAAAGCTAAAAATAGATTTGTCCAACATGAACAAACAAAATAATAATAATAGAATAGAATATACTTTTTAGAAGAGTTTAGAATTTAACAGTAAACATGATTTATGAAAATATAGAGGTTTAACAAAACTTACATCATGATTTACCGCACATGTTGAATTGACATTATATAAAAAAAATGTGTCAGTTTAACCAATGAATATAGAATTATTGTTACAGAGGATAAAATAAAATTCATATATAGAAAGGTGAAAGACACAAGAGAATGTGAGATGGTAGGTAAAACCGAGTAATTACAATATCACAGAGGTCATAATTGGAGATGATAATTATCGAAGTGTGAAACGTAATGGTCTTGAGTAGTAATGATAAGGGCGGTGATGATGCTGGTGATGGTGATGGTGGTGGTGGTGGTGTGTGGATCATGGTATCAAGATGGCCATGGATGGACTATGAAATTGGCATGAGACAAGTAAATTTAAGGCAGCAAGAAACCTAAAAGTAAAAAGCCGCAGATTTTATCAAATGTCTTGCATTTTCAATTTTGCCCCACATTTCAAACAATACCATATTTATCAACATGACGTCTTTTGAAATAAACTATAGATTTACATGAAGCTGTAATTAACCGAATATGAAGGTCAATCTCTTAGAAATGGTATCGACATACAGAGGTTGAGAATAATAGTATAGAAAGAGTGTAATACGGTAATGGTAGTAGAAACTGGTATCAAAATTGAGTAAAGATATAATAATCTCGGAGTTAATGCTGCAATTTATTAGGTAATGATGAATATTAAGGTGATTATTGGTTTGTATATGATTAGACTGTTGATTACGATATAGTGCTACATGTAAAAGATTAGTATTGGTGGTTGTAACCGAGGTGAAATTATAGTGTAGTTTAATTTATTACTGGATTAGGAATAAATTGTCATGTGACAATCCATCAAAGAAATTGTATGCATCGGTCACTTAACTTAGATGTAAATGTAAGTAGTGTGAGTGATAAAATATAGAGAATACTAATTACATAATCTGTTACATAAGTGTTAACTGAATTATCATAGTTTCTTCTCTCCTTACAATAAAATTGAGTTACCCCAAATTTGAGGATACACAAAATTTACACTAATCAACAAAAAACCAAAATCTCATATGAAAATTTAACTCTTATTATATAAAGTTACCTCATTTTCCACTAACCACCAACTATTAAATTTTTCTCATTTTTATTCACCCAATCAATCTTACACATATAAATTCATAATGTCATCAGTTCAAGTCGACGGATTCAACGCTTCCCCATTCTTCCAACAATTATACGATGGTCTCCAAGATAAATCAGCCGTTGACAAAGCTATCAAAGGTGTCAACGCCATCATCATCATCACCTTAAAAAACAAAGAAGGTAAAGAACAATCTTGGGTTTTGGATTTGAAAAAAGCCGGTACTATTGAAAAAGTCGATGGTAATCCTCCAAAAGGTGATGTTCAATTATTATTGAAAGATGTTGACTTTGTCAAATTAGCTAATGGTAAAGCCAATGGTCAAAAATTATTCATGAATGGTAAATTGAAAGTCAAAGGTAACATGATGAAAGCTACTGCCATCGAATCTGTTTTCAAACAACTCGACCCAAGAGCAAAATTATAAGCAAGCTTATCTTTTTCTTCTACATATATGTATCTTTGGATCATCAAGCTTGAAGCTTGATCTTTCATTGTTGCTTAAATATATAAATTCAATTTGACTATCAGAAAGCTCTACCTCAGGATTTGTAAAACTGATATACTTGATTCAGAAATTTTTACTCTCTTCTCATGATCAAGATGATGGTAGGTTACAAATTCTGTTAGTAATCGTACTATATATTTTGCAAATGTCCTACCCCGTAATAAAAGCTGAGTAGATTTTCGTCTATTACATTATACGATTTTAATGGTGGGCGAGAATTCACGTAGTTTATTTCTTAACTCACGCACAAGCCTACCGCGAAAGTGCACGTATCACCGCCCTACAATTCAAAGAGCCTTGAACTCCCAACACAACCATGGAGCAATGAATTATCTATCATTGAAGATTCAAAGTGTAGATTCTGCAACACCCTCGATATAACTCAGTCTCTTGATTCTATGTTTAGCTCATCTTTCATCATCATCAAACATTTTGCAGTCAATAAAATACAGTGGAACAAACAGTGGAACAAAAAAATTACAATCGTATACAAAAATGCCTGAAGAAGTACCTTCAACTTCCAAATATGAGGTACAAGAATCCATATCGATGTTTTTCGACAAGGAATTCAACCCATTTACATATATAGACCAATTTGTATCTCAAAGCACCCATAATAAAACTACCACCACCACATACTCTAAAACATCACTCAATAAACTATCAAACAATATTTCAAGTCTAATCACCCATCTAGATTACTACTCAAATGAATTGAGTAATAATCAACTTAAATTCAAATTAGACCAACTAGAAACATCAAATCAATTTGTCAAATCAAGTGATGAACAAGACAAAATCACTAGATTACAGTACAATATCAATTTATTCAATAATTCATTGATATTTCTAACTAATGAAATGAACGATATTAATCAACAATTAGACATGAAAGAGGAGAACAACAAGGTCATTAAAAACTTGGTTCTGTTCAAAATCGCAAAACAGAACTTAATTAAAACTTTGGAAATATTTGAATTTATCAACTCCATCTTATCGAATGGGACTTATACTGTTGACCAATTTCAGAACTTACTTGATGAATACTTGAATGAAGTTGAGATACAATTAAATGAAAATATAAGAAATAATAAAGCAGAAAGGAATCAATATTTACTCGATCATCTTGATAAACTAATCGATTTACAAGACATCTTCCAAGGACTAACCAAATTCCATCCTATATTCAAGAAATTCATAAACAAACTAGTGGTTGAAAAAGAATCTATATACAATTAACTCATCAGTTCAACCCTTCTCTTTCTTGTTTTTCTCTCAATTGTTGTTGCTTGGATAAATTTCGATTTAGTACTTCCAACTTTCTCATTTCTTCAGTGGGATCGAAGTTCCCCAGTGATAAATTATCATAGATTTCATCGTATTTCCCAGTAGACAAAGGAGCATTTCCTTTCATTCGTTTTCGCATGTCAAACATCCCTTGCTTACATTCCATAAATGCTCGGAGATTGGCTTTACATAACTCTGGCAAATTTGTCTTCAACTCGGGGTCGGTCAAACAATCCTTTGGCGTATTACGTTCTATCAAAACACAAGGCGATCTTTGCAAACATATTGCTAATGCCTTCTTTTGATCCTTACAACTAGAATAAAACTGTTAGTACTCGTTTAACTCTTGGTTCAAATTGTAACGTACCTTGCACCCATTTTGACTGTTAACTGTTTTTTTTTTTCTTTAATTAATGACAATCACCTTTATACCTGGGGAAGTAAATAACAATGAAAATACAATTCTACAAGCCAATTGGAAAACCCATCATTTGGTAATATATGGAAGTGGAAACAATTTGATTATATCAGGCGCTACAATCACTAAGAAGAATAAAAAACCTACCCCTCACAACATTGATCGAATTTTGCAAACAATATATTTACAACAAGATCCTAGTGCCATTGAATTCTATGAAGATCAAGGTATTATCATTGTTGGTATTTCCAACAAGATTGTCATTTATAAACCAGTTGATGAGTATATGAAGTTTCCCAAATGGACAATTGACACAGAATTTGAAGTTGACTCAAAATTACAGCTTTTGAAATTGGCCCATGAAGAAAGCGAGGTGATAATATCAACTGGTGAAAAATTGATTCTTTATCATTTATATAATGAATATGGAAAATGGAAATTGAAACGACGTTGGAGCTTTGATTGCATTGTTGATTCATTATCCATCACTCCTAATGGTGGCATGATTTTGACATGCTGTAAATTTGATAGATTGTTGAAAGTATGGCAGAGGATCTCATCTGGAGATAATACTTTATTTGAAATTGCATATTTGAACCATGATAGGTACTCATTCATACGGAAATATCATCACAGGTTGAAGCAAGAACAAGTAGTGAAAAATGATATTGACTCATTGGCAAATATACCAAAGATACGAGGGTTCATCAACTCATCTAATGGGAATAGTGATGTAATTTATAGTTTGAGCTCTGATGGGAAGTTCAGAGTATGGGCCTCATATGAATTCAGTGGTCATAATCATATAAGCAATTGGGCAACGTTAGAATTAGGTAACATTGCAACTTTTGTCATCATTGAGAATATGTACATAAAGGAAGATTTTAATTTATCTGATTTTGACTTGTTATTCGCCATTGATAAAGACGGAAATTACAGATTGTTTGCAATTTGTAATATTTCACAATACCCACCAAATAATATAAAATTTGTTGAATTGGGTCAGTATGAATTTGGAGAATACGAATGGCCACGTCATGAAGATGAAAAGTTGAGTTATAAAGATATCACTCTGGATGATTTCATGACTAGAATAAATCCAGTTATGATCAGTAAATTGGCCCCTTTAAATAATGATTCAAGGATCAAACAATTATCCATCCTAATCCACGATAGACTCAAAAATACCATCAGATTCGAGTATATAAACCCAGATAGTATACGATCGGGGTTCAAGTTAATACTTAAATTTCAGGGTCACACTAAATCCATTAGAAAATTGGTAAAATCTAACTCCTTATTCACCAATTCAAATATCCTACTATCAATTTCCAACTTTGCAGAGAATAATTATATCTGGGAGCCCATGACGTTACCCACTGGTTTGTCAATCACAAGAAAATGTAAGCTTAATCTAACGAGTAAATGTTTAAACAGCGTTATATTAAATGACATTGAGCCTCCGAAAAAAATTAGAAGGCATTTGATAGTTACATATGAAGAGAATCGAAGTTTGAATCTATGGGACTGCAAAGAGCATGCAAAATTAGTGAAAACAATTAAATTGCAGACTGATCAACACCCAAAAGTATTTTTTTTAATTGAATCACCGATTAACAAAATTTATTGTGTTATTGCTATCTACGACGATTTTGTTTTATCGTGGAAATTATCATTAACCAATGGTTTAGACTTTGTTCAACAGAATATTGAAAACTTACCCAAATTTCTTCAGATTTCAGCAGTTGACGTCTTCATAAATCAATCAAACAGAACACTAGTTGCATCAATTGATAATTCGGGGTTATTAACAACTTATAAGTTACATTTCGATGATTTGTCATGGGTTAAAACCCACGAAATAAGTACAAATATTTCAAACAGCTCACATATCAATGGCTCAATAATAATTGGCAAAATTGCCATTGTGGATGAGTCAGGGTATAAATTGTCAATCTGGGATATCAAACAAAAAGTTTTGGAGTACGAGCAAACTTTTCTGGATAGAATAAAAGATTTAGATTGGACTTTTATCAACCCTACCAAAACCGCTTCCAATGCCATTTTATCAGTTGGATTTGACAAGTATGTATTATTGTACACCCAATTGAGGTATGACTACACTAATAATGTCACCACCTATGCCAACATCAAAAGAATTGATATTTCCGAATTTACCTCGCATAGTATTGGAGACTCGATTTGGTTGGACGATGGACTAATAATAGGTTCAGGAAACCAATTTTTCATCGACGATAAATGGATCAAATTGGGTTCAAATATAATTGATTCTACCATTAGACAATTATTGACTGGATTCAATAATGACAATGACGTGATTGATATAAAAAGTTTGGTTTGTATTTTAAACGGTCCGTTGCCTATTTATCACCCACAATTTTTGATACAAGCTTTATACATGAATCAAGTCGAGTATTGTGAAACTATATTGGTGACTTTATTCCAACATTTAAGAACCGATGAGTTTGTGACTTGGGATCTTGGCATGAATGAGGTAAAACAACTGAGTCAATCTGTCTTGGACGTTTTCACAAGCTTTGACGCCAATCTTGCCGATTTGTTAATTGAAAAAGTGATGAAAATTTCATTACCTTTGTTAACCAGACATCAACAATCAACATTGATCTCAATTATCATTGTGATGAAAGATTTACAAAAACAAATCAAACTGCTAGACTTGAACGGATATCGATTCATGATTGGATTCAAATTATTTCAATTATCCAAGAAACAAAAACAATTAAACATGAGAGATATAAACTGGGCATTACATTCTGATAATAAAGAATTGTTGATTAGTGAAATTTACAACTATTATAAACATAAATTATTATGGGAGAATGTCAAACAAACAGGGATGGCGTACTGGGTGAATGCAAGATTGACTAATTTGATTGAAGATGTAGCAAGAAACGAGTTTGCCCAATCTCGAGATCCTCAAGGCCTAGTATCTTTACTTTATCTAGCGCTTGGCAAAAAACAAATCCTCATTGGATTATGGAAGACTTGTGTTAATCAAGAAAAGACCAAAATGATAAAATTTCTATCCAATGATTTCTCCCAGTCACGATGGAAAAGCGCCGCTTTGAAAAATGCATTTGTTTTATTGGGTAAACATAGATATATTGACGCAGCTTATTTTTTTCTTTTGGGTGATTCACCGTGGGATTGTTGTAGCACCTTGGCTTCAAAATGCAATGATATCTTATTAGCAATTGCCATTGCAAAATTACACGATGGACAAGTTTTACGAAAGGTGATTGAAAAATATGTAACTCCCATTGCAATAGATAATGGAGATAAATGGATCACTAGTTGGATCTATTGGCAATTGAATGAAAAAGAGATTTCAATTCAAGCATTGATTAAGACCCCCGGTGAAATCTTCAACAAGCCTATGTCGATCAAAAGTCATAGCTTTTTACAAGATGACCCAGTGTTGATATTACTATTCAATGACTTAAGACTGAAGAAATTGAATTATTTGAAAGGATCCTTGGCTGTGTCTAAGCAAGAAGAATTCAAATTCATCATAAAGGTATGTATGATTTATACCAGAATGGGGTGTGATTATCTCGCTATGCTATTGGTAAAAAATTGGGAGTTCTCCAAAGACGTAAAAAAGGAAGAAGAACAATTTGAAACTTATACCCAACCACCTCCTGTACAAGTATTTGAAGAACCAGACATGAGTGCATTTGACTTTGGATTTTAATATATACTTGATCCTCTTAATACATTGAATAAGGGCGTTAGTATGGAGAACCAAGGTAAAAATGTAAGTACTATCCCAAATATGAAAAATACCCACATTCGAGAAATGATCATGCCTTTGATGGTATGAAACACCATTGAGTGGAAAATTGCCAATACCACATGTATAGACTCGGAAAGACTTTCAGTATCTCTAGATGATATACGTTTTGCAATGGGTATGAGAACCATTAGTAATATCTTCTCCCATTGCTCAATCAAATAATGATCCACATATATGATGTCATATTGTTTGAAATGGTAAATACTTGAGTTTGTCGAGATCAATACTTGTTTACAATAGCCAGGTTTACTGTCACATATCTGTCTTGATAGAATCACCTGGTTATAGTCAAAGTCCTCTAAAATATCAGGGGTGATGAACGTTGGGATGAGATAGATAACACAAACTACACCAATTAAGATAATCAATAGGTTCATGTGGAGAAAGCAAAACAAAAAAAAAAGAGCTACCAAGTACACACCATTTGCGTATATTTTAATGTAGTTTAGCATTTGTCTCGGCGACTAAAGTATTGACGTCAAGATTCAAATTGAATTCACTTGCAATTTGTTCAATGATCTTGTAAAGATTAGGATCGGTGATTTTCAAAATCGAAACTATAATAGCAATGATGTCAGGTAAATCTTTGATCACTGTACTCCAGAACTGGTCGTCTCTTTTACCATTATACTGGATATTTTCAACTACTTCCCCTTCATTAATGACATTTTCCAAATGTAACCCTTTCAAAACAGCTTCAACAATTTTGGCAATGTTGGGGTGAGTGACTTGCAACACGTCTAAAACAATATCAATAATTTTTGGTAGGTATTTGATCAACTCAGTTTTAAAAGATCTGGCCTCTAAAGAATGAGTAACAATTGTATCATCAATTTGAGCTTCACTACGTTTGATTAAACCATTGGATGGGATATGAACAGCAACGGCATTTGCAGTGGTCAAAGCGAGAAAAGCAAGGGCAATAACTTGAGTGTATTTCATCTTACTTGATTGATATAAACTGAAAGATTGATTCAATTTATACTCAATCTCACCAGAAAACCACTTGGTCAAATGGCTCAACTTCTATTGTCATCGAGTCAACTAATTGCAAAGTTTAAATGTGTCAAATGGTTATGAACCTAGCACGTTCACCAATATATCAGTATGAGAATGGGGAACATACCAACGTGGTATAGAGAGCGCAGAACATAATTAAAATAAAATACTCATTAGCACTTTTAATTTGAGCCGATTGGATTTTCATTATATTTATGATTGTGAGACTTACGATTGTGAAAGCCAAGATTCTTATTGTTTCGCGGGGGGGTTCCAAAAAAAATCGTAATTTAAACTGCGCTACATATACTTCTATTTTGTGTCACAGATATTTATTCATCTATAAAGCTCCTAATACATCATTGAGGAGTTTCTCAACGTCAGCCAAAGTGTAGCCCAATAAATCAGTGATAGAACCAAGAAGAGGAAGAACACTTCCAAGTGGGATACTCAAACCTTTGACCAAACCAATAAGTAAGTCAATGACATCATCTAAGGTCAATTTGAGTGTTGCAACCAAACCAGATACAACGCTAGGCAAAGAAGATAACAACTCGGTAACAGTTAATCCTAAGAAATTGACTAGATCAACAACGAGGTTGATGAGAAAAGTCAAGTCAGCTCCAATTGGTGATGTGGTGGTGGTGTCTTTTGAGACCAAATCTTGTTTTGTTGCTGATGCAATTTGAGCAGCATTAAATTCATCACTGACATCCAATTTGGTTAATAATTTTGAAACCAAACCATCAATATCAACATCAGTTTTGTTTAAAGCAGTTAAAACGGTAGCGATGACAGCAGGAATCTCAGTTTGTAAAGCAGAGACTGAAATAGAATCATCTCTTTTGTAAATAGCGGCAGCTTGAGCAAACAAGATAACGAAAAAAGCAGCGATAAGTTTGAAAATTTGCATATTGATTGATTTGAATTTGAATTGGAGTTGGGTTGTTGTAGAATTTGAACATGAGTAAGAAATCAGGTCTCTATTTATACATGGAATTATAATCACGTTCACTCTTTGATAACTGGTAAAAGCCTATCAAAACTGTGTTTTGTCTAACATGTGTTGAGTAGTGAAAGTCCTTATCGCAACTGTGTAATGTCTTAGTTCCGTTGAATATTGATTTCCCTTATCACAACCAAGTTTTGTCTGAGTTAGTCAAAAGTCACAACAATTTGACGTTATGGACTATTGTTCGACCTGTAGGAACGCGCACGGATTTCGAAAGGTATTCATGTCGTCACCAGAAAATACATTGTTTACAATGGCTTAGGTAATCCTCGTATTATAAACTTTACATCTAACATTACAAAAACGATTATTTAAATAAAGACAGTATACGATTCCGTGGGTTATTAATTGAGGCTAAAGTGTCTGATAAGAGATTTCTATTGTGGATTGAGCTTTTTAGTTGCGAGATATACAATATGCTATTGTAAAAAATTTTAGAACAATTAGTGTTTCAACATTGAATGAGCTTAGACTAAGAAGGCGGATTTAGTCCGGGAAAGCCATATGATTCTCAGTCTCAGATTTTGGGGGTCTAGCTCAAAGTATGAAACAAAAAATTTAAAAATGGGTAACAGCATCTGAAGCTCAATTATAATTGATTTTGATCAAACGCATATTACTTGAAGCATTGACTTTGATCAATCGCGTTGTTTGACGGTTGTGGTCTGCAGATGCAAGATTTGAGAAAATATGTCACGTCTGCATGATCGTGCAGATGATTTTTTTCACATTTCCGATCAGAATACAATTTTTTTTTGTCAAACGAGTCATAACTCAAAATTTACTGATTAGGAAGTTCGCAAATCTTTACAAGTTCAAATTGTGTCTACAATTTAAGCAAGCAAGCTTTATGCTTAAATCATACATCTTTTTGAACTGTGATAATTTTTGATAACCATTCATTGCCTGGCAAATAAGGACTAAAAAAAAAATATGCTTCGTTCCATTCCCTGCGGGACTCGAACCCGCAGTCTTCGGCTTAGGAGGCCGACGCCTTACCTTTTGGCCAAGGGAACTACATCGAGCCCAGAGTTACGCAAAACAACTAGGCCATTAGGTCAACAAACCAAAAATTTTACCGTTCGTTGTTATTATTCAGTTTTATGTCATGTTTATCAACACTTCTGCTTTTTTTATCAGCTTAAAGTCAACATTGATAAATTTCTCACAACTATTTACACTCTTTGGAGAAGAAGACAATATTCCACGAAAAAGATAGTAAGACCTATACAAATTGAACAATTACAATCCTTAATTTCGTTGGTACAACAAGTTCCTCAGTGGACATATTAATGTTACATACTAGTATTCCTTAACATTGACAAATGTGTCTATTCAATAATATAAATCAAAAAGATAACTATGAAATAATTTAGAGGCTTTTGAGCTGACTTGGGTTTTCTATAGTTGTATAGTTTTTCACCCAATATATAAGAGAAAAAAAAAATTAAAGTTCCTTTACACATTTGATATATGCAGAGGTAATATCAGAGTCTAAATTTCAGCTCCACCAATTAGTTTTAAGCTTGTGTTTGTTGATATATAAGTTTGTTTTTTTGTGAGGAATTTGAAATTTTGCTACAATTTTCTTTAGTTTTTAATCCAATGTCTATGCAAAATAGATCAACTTAAATGAATTCACAATATTAAATACGAAGAGTCTCAAGAGAACAATTTTCAAGCTTTAACTATAAATTATACTTGATTCAAAATAATTATCAGCTACGCTGTTGGAACCGCAAATTCAACTTTTTCATGGGTTAGCACAACGCTCCATAATGAGACGTTTAACAGACTCCGGAATAGACACTATGCATTGAAGTTCCACTTATATTCAATAGAGGACGCATCTGAGTCAGGTATATTCATGATAATCATCAATTAACGACACAGCTTTTTTGCTAGAATCGAGGCACTGTCAAAAAAATTATAACTACAGGACATTGAGTATTTTAGAAACTAATTTGAAAGAATTACATTTCTTAACTCCTTAAACTCACTCAGCCCTAAGCAATCCCTATCAGATGGCAGAATCAGCACAGTAAATGATTTGCCTTCAACGTTGTTATCTAAGCCCACTACGATATTTTTCATTTTTACATAATCATAACTATGGTTTTGTGTCTCAAATGGGCGCTTGTAATGACATTACCGAATTTGGACAGCCAAGAGAACCAATTATGATGGAAGGTCCTAGGTTCATAAGGAATGAAATAGGCTTAGTAGCTCCAAATGTTCATTGAATATCGATAAGACTGAGTCTATCATGTAAATGAATAACACGAATGTTCAAATATATGAGATGCGCGCCAGATCGTGCGAGATCTAAATTCCGTGTGGCTGATTAAGATAAGCTTTTCATATGCGATATGCAACATGAATATTCTTGAAACAAAACTTTACGACTTATGTAGAAAAGATCATTCAATATGAGGTATTTGGAAAGAATCAACACTATAAACCGTTTCATAAATGGAAAATATTCGGAAAATTTCTCATTTTCAGTGGTCAAGAAAATATGTAGTCAAAAATTTAATGTAAGGGCTGAGATAAGGATGAAACAACAACGATTGTTGGTGACCCCCAAGAAAAAAATAAAACGAAATAACAACGTAAATTTCAGATACCAGATTGATGATCATTTGTCGAATATTAATTAAAAGTAATGAACGAGATTGGTAAAAGTTTGAAGAAGTCAAATTAAATGGTAGAAGTATTGGGTCCATTGGTTGGTACGGCAATGATAATTGTGGATAGATATGCAGGCCATTTGTTAATTTAGGGACAAAACTGGAGCCAATTTATTCAATTGTTGTTTAAAAGTACGAAATTGTGAAATTTCTGGTTTTGCAAATTTGCATTTTTTTCTTGGTATTAATATTACATAATTAGAGATTCTATATAAATTACATTACACAGCCTCTTTTTTCTTTTGTTTAGCTTTTTTATCATTGATTTGTGAAATGGCTGGGAGTTAGGGCCCTGTGTTTCACACTTAATGCTATTCTCAAGGCGTATGAGATTCAATTCATTTGGCATGAGGATGGTACTAAATATATCCACCGCCACTTTTTTTCTCTGTGTTGCTAGATTCACTACTAGCTTGTTATTATAATACCAACTATAGATAAATAATTAGTACTATCATTTACTTTTGTAATTACTACTACGGCCATTGATTTTAAATAATAAACTATAAATTTAAACCCATTTAATCTTTTACAGCTCCAAGTATCAAATTTTTACCACCAACCATATTTCAAATAATCACCTTTAACTCATATTAATTTTGTCAGTGTGAATGAAAGTTCTCATACTTTAATAACAGAAATTTATTATATCAGTCAAATATTATTAATTATCATCACGTATTCCCATCATCTGTCATCATTTTTTTACAGCCAACCATCATTACTATTTATTATATTCTAAACCCTTGCATTCATTTCTAGCATTTATACAAACACTCCCATAATGGCACCTAGAACTCCCCAAGATAGACTAGGTACTGCCTCCACTTTACAAATACCACATTATGACCAGGACGATGATCAAAGCTCGGCCAACTCCATCACTCCATTAAAACCGAATGAGATCGACGCTGTTAATATACATCAAGAGTCAACCAATGATTACTCAGATGAATTGTCTAACAAACCTCCTCCTACTAAAAAATTGACCAAAAGAATGAGTACCTCACAATCCCACAAATTAACTTCAATTTTATCATCCTCATCAATAAAACAACCTGCAGATTATCATATTTCACCCGAAGAGTTGGCCAATTTACATGATCCAAAATCATTGAAATATTTGAATGATCTAGGAGGAATAGATGAATTATACTCCATGTTAAAAACTTATCCCAAAGGTTTGAATGATAAGGATCATCATGATTTCGAACAAAGATCTCATTATTATGGTGTAAATCGATTACCACAAAAAGTACCAAAATCATTTCTTCGATTATGTTATGAGGCTATGAAGGATAAAGTTTTGATAATTTTATCCATTGCCGCGGTTGTTTCTTTGGCATTAGGGCTTTATGAAACATTTGGTACTCCAAAACATTACGACGATGAAGGAAAACCCATTCCTAAGGTCGATTGGGTTGAAGGTGTAGCTATTTTAGTTGCTATTTGTATCGTTGTGTTGGTTGGAGCCGTCAATGATTATCAGAAAGAACGTCAATTTTCCAAGTTGAATGCTAAAAAAGAGGATCGTCAAGTCATTGTTCTACGAAACGGCGGTGATCAAAAATTAGTGTCTATTTATGATTTACAAGTTGGTGATATAATCAATTTACAAACTGGTGATGTTGTACCAGCAGATTCAGTCATGATACAAGGTGAATTGGAATGTGATGAAAGTGCTTTAACCGGTGAATCTGAAACTATAAAGAAAATCCCAGTCAATGATTGTTTGAAGATATATAAGGATAATCTACCAACAGATGAAGATATTGGATCGAGGAAA
The DNA here is from genome assembly GCA_003706475.3 of Insectozyma corydali. NCBI lineage: Eukaryota > Fungi > Ascomycota > Pichiomycetes > Serinales > Debaryomycetaceae > Insectozyma > Insectozyma corydali. The sequence goes on from PPLL03000024.1 coordinate 66,366, forward strand.
ATCAAATTGAAAGATCCTTACTTAATCTCAGGCTCAAAAATCTTATCTGGATTAGGTAATGCTGTAGTTACAGCCGTGGGGAAACATTCTATCCATGGGAGAACCATGTTGAGTTTGAATCATGAAAGTGAGACAACTCCCATGCAAGAAAGATTAGATAATTTAGCAGAAGGTATTTCCAAGTATGGTTTTTTGGCAGCTATTGTGTTATTCATTGTTTTATTCATCAGGTTTTGTGTTGAAATTGCTCCTAATGGTAATCTACATGATGTCCCTTCTGCAGATAAGGGTAAAAGATTCATTGATTTGGTCATTACTGCAGTCACTATTGTTGTCGTTGCTATACCTGAAGGTTTGCCCTTGGCTGTCACTTTAGCTTTAGCATTTGCCACTACGAGAATGGCTCAGAATGGGAACCTTGTTCGTGTGTTGAAATCATGTGAAACAATGGGTGGTGCAACCGCAATTTGTTCTGATAAAACAGGTACTTTGACCGAGAATAGAATGAGGATCGTCAAAGGATTTTTTGGATTAGATGGTGATTCACTATTAGAGTTTGATGATTCAGTTGAAAATAAAGATGAACCTTCTTCAATTGAGGCACTCGAGAGAATAAACTCCGACGAAAGAACGTTCCTTGCTACTAATATTACCCTTAATTCAACTGCGTTTGAGAATGTTGAGTATGACGAAGAGTTGGCTAATTTAGCAAAGCAAAAACCAAAAAAGAAGTCTTTTCTTAGGAAATTGTTTTCAAATGACCAACAACAATCTTTTCAAAATGTCCATGATGAACCATATCTAGGAAACAAAACTGAGTCGGCATTGTTGATTCTTGCAAGGAACAAAATGCATTTATTTAATTCCAAGAATCTCGATACAATTAGAACAGAAAATCAATCCAACATAGTTCAGGTTATCCCATTTGAAAGTTCGAGAAAATGGGCCGGTGTAGTCATGAAAATTGAAAATGGTTATAGATTATATGTCAAAGGTGCAGCTGAGATTATATTCAAGAGCTGTGGATTCCAATACAATTGTCAAGGTGAATTAATTAAACTAGATCGTCAGAAAAGAGATGATGTTCTCTCTAAGATCGACACATACGCAAACCATGCATTAAGAACCATTGCCTTGGGTCATAAAGACTACATAGGAGAATCATGGCCACCCTCGAATTTAAAACTGGAAGGCAATCTAGCAGATCCTCAAAAAATCATTCCCTCTGATGAAAAGCCTTTCATTTTAGATGCATTAGTAGGTATCCAAGATCCATTGAAGGAAGGTGTAGCTCACGCTGTTTTGCAATGTAAAAAAGCAGGTGTTACAGTAAGAATGGTCACGGGTGATAATTTGAATACTGCAAAAGCAATTAGTAAAGAGTGTAATATCCTCACCCCAGATGACTTATCAAACGATTATGCATGCATGGAAGGACCATCATTTAGAAAATTGTCTCCAAAAGAAAGAATCTCAATTGTTCCACAATTACGTGTTTTGGCCAGATCATCTCCTGAAGATAAACGTATTCTTGTCGACACTTTAAGAAAACAAAAAGAAGTTGTTGCAGTCACTGGGGATGGTACAAATGATGCGCCAGCATTGAAGTTGGCCGATGTAGGGTTTTCAATGGGTATTGCAGGTACGGAAGTTGCCAGAGAAGCTAGTGATATAATTTTAATGACTGACGATTTCACTGATATTGTTCAAGCTATTAAATGGGGTCGAACTGTTGCTACATCGATAAAAAAGTTTATTCAATTTCAATTGACTGTGAATATAACTGCATGTGTGTTAACGTTTGTTTCAGCTGTTGCCTCGAGTAAAAATCAATCTGTTTTAACTGCGGTTCAATTATTGTGGGTCAATCTTATCATGGATACTTTAGCTGCATTAGCATTAGCAACTGACAAACCAGATGACTCATTCCTTAATAGAAAACCCGCAGGGAGATCAGCACCTTTGATTTCAACCTCAATGTGGAAGATGATTCTTGGTCAAAGTACAACTCAGTTGATCATCACTTTTGTGTTACATTTTGCTGGTACAAAATTGTTCTATCCTGGCCAATCTCATATTTCAAACCATCAACAAAAACAATTAGATGCAATGACGTTCAATACCTTTGTGTGGTTGCAATTTTGGAAATTATTCGTTACTAGAAAATTGGACGAAGCAGACGAAGTAAGAACAATCAGAGGAAGAATAACGTGGGAGAATTTGAATTTCTTCCAACACTTATTCAGAAATTGGTATTTCATAACCATAGCATTGATCATTGGTGGTGCTCAAGTCCTTATTATGTTTGTTGGTGGTGCTGCGTTCTCCGTGGCGAGACAGACTCCTGGACAATGGGCAACTGCGATCTTATGTGGGTTCATAAGTATACCCGTGGGTTTATTCATCAGAATTATACCAAATTACTGGGTGGAAAAGATTTTCCCCACTAGAGCATTTAACAAATTCATTTATGTAGTTGGTTTCCATTGGTTAAGAAGAAAGAAAAGAGATGAAGAGTCTTTGGACTTGAATAGTATTCATAGTGATCACAAGAAAGATCAAAAATAGACATTGTAATATATAACTGGATCACAGAAGTTTAAATCTCTATATTAGAATTAATATGTGTGGCGTGAAATTTCATATTCAATGAAAAAAGTTCATCAATGACAATTGAATCAAATTTGGAATCCAACAGGGTTCAGGAACTAGATGAGTTATTGACTGAGTTGAAGCCTAGAATTTTGTCCTATATAGAGCAATCAGATCCTAAATCCAAGTCTTACAACCCTCAATCATTAGGAACTTATCATAATCCCAATTTTTTGAAAAATGAAATTTTAAATGGGGAAAATTTAGACCAACCAAAAGATTATGAAAAATTATTCACCATTATCGACAAAGTGTTGAAATATTCAGTCAATACATGGAATCCGGGGTTTTTGGATAAATTGTACGCTTCGAATAACCCCATTGGGGTGGTGTCAGATATAATCTTGAGTGTATTGAATACTAATTCTCATGTGTATACTGTATCTCCAGTATTGTCAGTGATTGAAAATTACATTGGGAAGAAATATGCAAGTTTATTCTTTGATCAAGAGAAATGTGGTGGATTGACATTCAGTGGAGGTTCATGGTCTAATATAACAAGTTTGCAAATTGCAAGAGCGTTGAAGTTTCCCGATACGAAAAATAAGGGGAATCAAAGTTACAAATTCGCCATTTATTCAAGTGTTCATTGTCATTATTCTGTAGTCAAAGCTGGGATATTACTTGGGATTGGTTCTGAAAACGTATTCAAAGTCGACGTGGATGAAAATGGAATAATGGATGTCGACCACTTGGTGGCTGTGATTGAAGAAACTATTAAACAGGGGTTCACTCCATTGTATCTTAATTCCACTGCTGGTACCACTGTGTTTGGCTCGTACGATCCATTTACTCAATTGTCAAAGGTATGTAAAAAATACAACATTCATTTCCATATTGATGGTTCATGGGGTGGTAATGTGATATTTTCAAACAAGTACAAAGATAGACTAGAAGGAAGTCAGTTTGCTAATTCAATTACAGTGAATCCTCATAAAATGTTGGGAATACCAAATACATGCTCATTCTTGTTATTACCTAATGTGGATAATTTCCAGACTGCAATGTCATTGCAAGCTCCATACTTGTTTCACGGTAGAGAAGAAGACGATGGTGAAAATTATGATTTGGCCGATGGGACTATGGGATGTGGTAGACGTAGCGACGCTTTTAAATTTTACTTGGCGTGGACGTATTATGGTACAGTGGGATTAGAAAGTAGAGTTGACCACGCGTATGATATCAAACAGTATTTCATTGATAAAATATTACAAATTGGTGGTTTTGAACTTGTTGGACCTAAACTGCCACAATGTTTGCAAGTATGCTTTTATTATAGACCTGAAAATTCAAGCAAAAGTAATACTGAAATCACAAGGTATATTTCAAGAGAATTACACAAATTGGGAAAATATCTCATTGATTTTAGTCCTAATCCAGTTGATGATACCAAAGGTGAATTTTTCAGAGTAGTATTCAATTCACCAATATTAACAGACACAGTCATTGATGACTTGGTGAATAGTATAATTGACGTTGGAAAACAAATTATGTAATGGTGTTACAACGATGAACCCCTTCTCCACATGACACAAAGTATATGAAATGGTGGGGAAGAAACATGGAAAAAAAAGCTTAGTCGAATGTCTAAAAATTCATCACACTATGTTAATATTTAATTGCCTTGATTCCGTATTTCAATCTTTTTTTTTTTTATTTTATTTTTTTTTTGTTTTTTTATTTTTTTATTTTTTCTCTCTGTTTAGAAAAGGCTATCAATAGTATTTCGGGTATCGTATATTATAATTTTTCAAGATCTGATTTAGATACAGATTTGGTATTTTAAACAAGATTTATCTTTTTATTTTTTTCTCATTTTTTTTTTTATTTTTACCACCATGTTACATATCTTTCGTTCATAAAATTAAATGTAACCGACCCATTTTGAGATAAGATATTTTTTTTAATATACTAGAATATACTTATACTATTTTCTACGTTGAATCGATCTTATCTTTTCAATTTATAATATCAATATGCAACGTCCAAACATTCATTCTCATATAGCAATACATTTCTTTATATAAATTAACTAGGTTATACCATTAGAATTCCAATTTCACAATCAACTCACAGTCCCAAATGACAGACCTGAAGAACAATTACATCCTTAACTCAACATCTTCAAACGACGATGAGAAACCTTCTCTAACTAATTTAGAATCACAACCAGAGCACATTGTGTTGAAGCACCACACGCCAGAAGAAATAGAATCTAGTGGGAAATGGTACGATAAGAGAATTGGCTGCTTCGGCTGGGGAGTCAGATACTCTAGTGCTATGACTCAAGTGGTAATGGTTGCATTTGTCATTTTTTTAACTCCAGGGATGTTCAACGCCTTGTCTGGTATAGGAGCTTCCATTAGTGATAAAGTCACTTCAGATAACGCGTCGGTAGCGTTGTATTCCACTTTCGCTACCATTGGTTTTTTCGGTGGTACAATATGTAATACTCTTGGTATCAGACTCAGTTTGGCTTTTGGTGGTATTGGTTACGCAATTTATGCTGGTTCATTATTGAGTTTCAACCACAATGAAAATAAAGGATTTGTTATTTTTGCTGGTGCTTTTCTTGGTATTTGTGCTGCAGTTTTATGGTCTGCTCAAGGACAAATTGTGTTGAGTTACCCTACTGAAGATAACAAAGGGAAAGCCATTATGATTTTCTGGGTCATTTTCAATCTTGGTGCTGTTATTGGATCCATTATACCATTAGTTAATAATTTGGAAAATAACACCTCCAGTGCAAACGATGGAACATTCATTGCCTTCATCATTTTGATGCTCTGTGGTGCAGCACTTGCTACTTTCATGTTACCAATTTCAAAAGTGTACAAGAGTGACGGTACCAAGGTGTCATCACAAAAGGATCCTCATTGGAAAACAGAATTGATTGCTTTATACAAATTATTGATCAATGAACCAAAGATTTTATTCTTGTTCCCCATGTTTTTTGCATCCAATTGGTTCTATACCTATCAATTTAATAATTTCAACCATGGTAGATTCAATTTGAGAACTAGATCATTGAATTCCTTGTTATATTGGTTTGCCCAAATGTTTGGTGCGATAATTTTAGGATTCATTTTGGATATGAAACATTACAAACGTTCTATCAGAGCTAGAATTGGCTGGGTTATTATATTTTTGGTAACGGCGGCAATTTGGGGTGGTGGTTTGAAATTCCAATTAGGATTCACTAGAGAAGACGCAGAAAGTGATCCTCCACGATTCGAAGTATTTGATTTTACAAACTCCGAATATGTTGGACCAGTATTTTTATACATGTTTTATGGTTTATACGACGCCGTTTTCCAAACATATACATTATGGATCCTTGGTGCTATATCAAACAATCCAAAAAAAACCGCATTATACGCTGGATTCTACAAGGGTATACAATCTGCTGGTGCTGCTATTGCTTGGAGATTAGACGCGGTTGGAACTCCATACCTCAGTTTATTTGGTTCGTCATGGGGATTAGCTCAAGGTTCATTGCTCATTGCCATCCCATTGATTTGGTTCAAAGTCAGCGATCATACTGCTGTTGAAGATGATCAAATGGAAGATTTCGTTGATGATAATGAAATAGCGGCTGTTAAATCAACTGTAGAGCACGTAGAATAATAAATATCGACCCAAATTTTAAATCTTTTTTTTCCCATTCATCAATATTTACAATTTTTTTTTTTCTTTCTTTTTTACAGCTTTGATCGTGGATGTATATAAAGAAATCAAAACAAGTATTGAAACTATGTTTACTAGGTATACTTGTGGTCAGCGTGCTATTATATAAACAAAGGCCTTTGGAAACAATCTCAGATGAACAAATCCAGACGTTATTAGACGAAAAATACCCAGTTTTCGACATTGGAAAAGTACTACTTTCATCGATATATTCTAAATTAGATGTACTTCATATGCTAAATTTGAGCCTTGATAAGAGGTGTGAATTATATTTTAATAACTTTGACAAAGTGGATCCAAATCATGAATTTGAGTATGATAGATTCGATTACTTATACTGGAATCAGTATGAATCTGACTCAATCAAGAAATTAGATCAAGAAGTTACTGAAGATTTGAAATCATCAATAAAAGAGAGTTTTGAATCGTCAAGGAAAAAAATAGCACATGATGAACAGGTAATTTATGATTACCTTCATAATGTAAAAGTATTTAACAAATGTTTTATTGAGAGAAATGACACAACCATAAAACACCAACAGAGTTTATTACTGGGATTTGCATTCCCTAAATTGAAACAAAAAGCAAAATATTCAATCAAGGAATTGGAAACAAGAGTTTTTCCATGGTTAACTCAAAAATCACCCGAGTTTGAAACATTAAATAAGAAATATCATCTATTTGATTCGTTCAAATCAAGTTTTTTCAAGAAATGGAGCGAGTCTTTATCTGGAAAGGGTATAGTCATGACCATTGGCGATGAACACGTAGACGATTGTGTCAGATTGCTTCGTTTATTATCGTACCTTGACAATAAATTACCTATTCAAGTCATATATGCAACAGGAACTTTATCAGTTGAAACCAAAGACAAATTAAAAGCAACAGATCAAAATATAACTTTAGTCAATGTAGCCACTGCCGTCAAGAAAGAGTACGCATCCAAGTTTGAAAAATTCGGGTTCAAAATACTTGCAATATTGTTTAATTCATTTGAAGAAATTATCTTTCTTGACGCCGATACTATAGTCACTTTGAATCCAGAAAATTTCTTCAATTTATCCAAATACAAATCATCAGGTACATTGTTTTTCAGAGATAGAAACACCCCAGAATACAGACCTACTGATGATTTCGTGTTGTTCTATAAATTAATGAACAATCAATTAGATCATGCGTTGTTTGACTTGAAACAAATCACAGAACATACCAAGTCGAGCCCAATGTTTGGACATAAAATCAATCACATCATGGAGAGCGGACTAGTGGTGATCAATCGTAAACAACACTTTTATCAACCTATAATGATGGCAAATATGAATTTTTACTTACCGGTACAAAAACGAGTATATGGTGATAAAGAATTGTTCTGGCTCAGTTTAAGTATGATGGGCGATGAAAATTGGCAATTCAATAAGAACCCTGCAGCTTCAATTGGAGAACTCACACCCTTGCAAGATAGAATTTTGGAAGTTGGTAAAGCTTATACTTTTCAATCAAACGAGATCTGCTCGAATCATCCTGCGCATATCAATGATGAGGATGACCATACACTTTTATGGTTCAATTCAGGTTTCAAATTCTGTAATCAAATTGAAAATGTCAAATTTGAAGACGAGTTTCAACTGAAAAAGAGATATAACAATTTGAATTTTGAACAGTTCAAAACATTCATGAGTGGGGAGTTGATAATGACACATGCAATTATTCCTCCCGAGAATACTGCTACTGAGCCATTTGAAAATGAGCCAAAAGAATCCTGGAGACACTTGGACTACTGTGCTGGATATACATGGTGTGCATATGATCGTATAGGCAAAGGCGAGAAAGAAAACGACAATGGTAAACTAGTTCAATTCACCCTGGAGGAAATTGAACACTTTAAAAAACTCGCCGATATTTGGTCAAATGTATAAAATTACGTAATCCACAGTCAGTAAAAAAAAATAAAATCAAAGTACTCACAATTAATACTCTTTTAACCATGATAGCCAATTCTACACAAATATCAAACAGAATGTTTAGATCTCAAAGATTCATCATAATGATAATATTGTCCTTATTTTCATTGATGTTGATTATCACTGCTTTATCTGGACACCATGAGAAGGTCGTCAATTCTGTCAAACAATTCTCAACAAAAGCAAGTGATTCATTAAGTCAATACACAAATCCATTTGGCGGTAAGGAAGACTTGGAAAGAGAAAAAGCAGCAGAGCAAGAAGAGCAGGCTGAAGAAGAGGCAAAGAATCAAGAAGCTAATAATCAGTTAGCAAATGCATAGACTTTTTAAATTCCTTTCCAAATAGCTTTTTCTAAATAGTCACCTTTTGGTTTTTGCTGTAAGATTCCCATTTGCATCAACTCAAAGCAGTTTTGTATAAACCAAGCGTAAACCATCTTATCCCAAGTCTTGTCATCTACATCACTGACCCGAGGAATTGTTGACCTATATGCTTGAAAAAAATCGTAAAGATTAATAGATATAGGTGCTTCTTTATAAATTTTGAATAAATAAGTTAGACTTGGTTCAATGGAGTTGTTTCTTAGGTATGGTTCGCAACTGTCTAGTCCTGATTCGATGGTGGACCGTAAATTCGGTCTAACTAAATTGATCATTAAATTTTCATAGTTTTCCTCAAATAATGAGGCCAGGTTGATTCTACCTCCATTCATGGTGAATATTTCATTGAAGACCATGATTTCCATTGGAGTTATCAATATTTCGTTATCAAAATAATGTTGTAATGCCTCACTGACTTCCATAGTGTGGATGTCTTGATTAAGTCTTATTAAATATTCATCTCTCACTCCATCTATTTCTTCGGTACAGTTATCTAATTTTAGGTTAGTACTATTCTTAATAGCTTCATTTAGGTATTTTGAGTTTAGTAACTTGTTATTGATCAACAATTTATATAGCTCGAATTTTTCTTTTGGATTTGGGGTCAAGTTGTAAATGACATTTATTGCATTTATGATGGTCAATTTAAATATTTTGTACCTTGATTTGCAAGATTGAAATAAGTCTATTACTGTTGAATCTGAAGTTAGTAGGTTTTTAACACTGTCTTTCTGTTGATTGTGCAACTCTATCTCGATATGTTTTTTGAAAGATGGTAGTTTTCTCAAACCATCTACGTATAACTGTGAAAATTCGTTTTTTTTAATCAATATGGAAAGTGGTGATTGGTAAAAGTATATCATATAACATAATTTTATCTCCGAAATTAAAGAGTCAATTGAATTATTTGAATTTTCAAACCTATTCAATATGATTGTGCTCAATTTTCGGTCAATCAACAAATTCTCATCGGTCAAGTCAGGTGCAAGAAACAAGTTGTTCAATATTGTATATCCCAAACTTTTATTATCATTACTTTTGAATTTGTACCCCTCTATCAAAATTTTCAACTCATTCACCAAATTCGAGTTGATCCAAGAACTGACGGTATCACAAGATAAACCAAGAATAACTTTTATAGGAAGGTCATAGGAAGTTAGGATTTTAAGTAATTGATTTAACACTTGGTTACTTATTAGATTTGTATCTTCCAACACAATCACAATTGTTTCCTTCACTCCTTCAAGCACCTCCAAATCGTAATTCAACTGATCTGATTCTGGATCAAGTTGGCCAATAATCTCCCTTAACGTTGATTTTATATTGGCACAATGTTTGTTATTTAATACTATCAACTTATGATCAACATAATTGTAAAACTTTTTTAAAATTCGAGAATTGTTGGCCGTGTTCGATGTTAATTGTATATACCCAACTGACAATTTTTCATTCAATGGTTCTTCAATGAATTGTTTCAAATTTTCAAACAAGTCGTTGTTTGCATTATTCAATATTGATTCAATCTTGTCTAATTGACGTCTCCAGATAGCGGTGTATAACCCGAATCGATATTCGACATTATCGACGCTTTCCTTTCCATTGAACAAACTCAAAAAAGGAGTGCTAGTTGTTTTTTGAGCTGTTAGATTTTCTACGATATTGGATAAATCCCCCTTTGGCTTGATCCAGTAATGTGTTTTCTGATTGTCTGTAGACATGGATCTGATTTCTTTTTTTTTTTTTCAGATTTCATTTCACGTGCTGAATCACGTTTATGATTATTGTTCACTTTTCCCAATCATGAGTGGTGGTACGTTGAGACAACGCAAGAAACCCTTGAAGAAACCACAGCCAGCAAAGAGAACAAGATCGTTCATCAATGTGGCTCCGTTGAACACTCCACTATCTCATAGATTAGAGACTATCGGAGTCATATGGCATTGCATTAGTATTCCGTTTTTCATTTGCTTATTTCTATTTACAATCTCATTGGGGTGGTTGATCTGGATCACTTTGATCTTACCTTATTTCATCTGGTGGTATGGCTTTGACTTACACACACCAACAAATGGGAAAGTCAGCTATCGAGTTCGCAACTCGATGAAGAATCTAATCATTTGGAAGTGGTTTGTTGACTATTTCCCCATTCAGGTTCATAAATCATGTGAACTAGAACCCACATTCACAAAAGTCATGGTTGAAGAAAACACAAGCTCTGATGACGAGCAAGATTTGATTTCTGAAAATAGTAGAACTTTAATCGATTATTTATTCAAAAAAGTAGGACTCAAAAAGAGATTGAACGACTCTGATACATCCAAAACAGAGAAATTCAAAAATGTACTGGTTGGTCCTAGGTACATATTTGGGTATCATCCACATGGGGTTATATCCATGGGTGTTGTTGGTTTATTCGGTACTAATGCATTGAGGAATGAACCATATGAGCCACCAATGAAATGGTTAAAGCCATTCTTCCATGATCCATCAAAGGGAAAAAGATTATTTGCAGGTATAGGTAATATCTTCCCATTAACTTTGACTACGCAATTTACCGTTCCATTCTATAGGGATTATTTAATGGGATTGGGAATTACTAGTGCGTCGGGAAAAAATATCAAAAGCTTAATTAACAATGGAGATAACTCGGTATGTTTGGTTGTTGGAGGAGCACAGGAATCATTATTAAACGATATGATTGCCAAACATGCCAGGATCGGATATGGGTATAAAGAAGGACAAGACATGGAGAGTGACTCAGAGGAAGACGGGGGCAGAGAAGTCAAACTTGTGCTTAATAAACGTAAAGGGTTTGTTAAGCTAGCAATCGAATTGGGAAATGTATCCCTTGTCCCAACATTTGCGTTTGGTGAAGCCGATGTATATCGATTGTCAAGACCTAAGCCTGGTTCTTTAGGTTACAAATTTCAACAATGGATGAAGAAGACTTTCTCGTTTACGATCCCTTTTTTCAGTGCTAGAGGGGTATTTATTTACGATTTTGGGTTTCTTCCATTCAGAAATCCAATCAACATCTGTGTCGGTAATCCGGTTCACATACCAGAGGGAGTATTGAAAGATTACAAAACAGAGGATGAAACTGTTGAATCGAACAAACGTGACCCATTCTTTAAAAAGAAAATGACAACAAAGACAAAAATTCCTTCTGAGTTACTTGACAAATATCATAAATTATATGTTGACGAATTGAAAAGAGTATATGAAGAAAACAAAGACAGGTTTGGTTATGGAGACGTTGAATTGAACATTATCGAATAAACTTAATCTGTTTTTGGAATCTTTCCTTCTTTTTGCAACTTTTTAAACTTCTTTAATAATTCTCTATTCAATTTTTTTCTTGGTCTGGACCTAAATGATTTTCCGAGTTGGGCTTTTAATTGTTTGAATTCTCTTTTATTAAACTCTTCTTCTACTTCTTGTTTTTGATTTTCATCGATTAATTCATTTTCCCATTCCTTGAACCCAAGAGGATTTTTTTGATAGGGAGGTACTCCATACGTTTTTGGTATTATTTCCCATAAATATTCATCATCAATATTATCCAACTCTGCATTTAATTTCGTTATACCTGATATTGAGCGTTTTAAAGGATGCGATAATATAGGATACATCTCGTTCAAATTTGATTCTAAACTCGACACAATTTCATGACTAGTTGCTATTAGTTGATCATCACCCTTCTCTTGAATAAAATGTTTTAGTTTTTCGTCTAATGCCTGATGATTGATTTTCTTGCTTTTTGGTTGAGTTTTGATAAATTCCTTCGGTATGGTGAAGTCTATTCCTTTTGGTTCATTTATTCGGTCGTAAACATCTTTCGCACCTATAGACTCGTATATATCTTTCAAAGGTTTTCCCTTTATATGCTCTGGTATTTGTGGTAATGCAGATGTGGGAAGGTATTGATTTGCTTTCTTCACCTCTTTTTTGGCAATTCGGGTAAACACAGATAGGTTTCGTTTAAACATTGATGAAACTAAGTTTTTTTTTTCTGTCTCAATTTTTTGCCTCTATTTTTCTCTAAATCCGCACGCCACAAATTTTTCTCTTGAAACGTGTGTGTGTGAAACATGTCGATTCATAGAGATAAAGTAGATATCAAGCAATTGCCTCATTCTTACGAGGGAGACGTCACTTTGGCAGTTATTGGAGGCACAGGGCTCTACGACTTACCGAACTTGCACCCAGTTGCGAGATTAACCGTTAGTACACCATGGGGGTTTCCATCTGGTCCAATTACTATCGCCAAAACCGATTCAGGGTTCCCAGTAGCGTTTTTACCTCGTCATGGCCAACATCATGATTTGTTACCGAGTGATGTTCCAAGTAGAGCCAATATCGCTGCTTTAAAGAAGATTGGAGTCAAAGCTATTATTGCATTCAGTGCGGTTGGATCATTACAACCAGAGATCAAACCTAGAGATTTTGTGTTACCCAACCAAATTATTGATAGAACCAAAGGTATTAGACCCAGCACATTCTTTGAAAAAGGTTTTGTTGCTCATGCCATGTTTGGAGAACCATTTGATTTGAAGTTGAATAAATTGATCAGTGATGCTATTCCAACAAAGGGGTTTTTAGAAGGAGAAGATCCAATCTTACACACCAAGGAGTCCTCAGGGGATGATTTGACTATCATCTGTATGGAGGGTCCACAATTTTCAACGAGAGCAGAGTCGAAACTCTATAGAACTTGGGGAGGGTCAGTGATCAACATGAGTGTTTTGCCAGAAGCGAAATTGGCTAGAGAAGCTGAAATTGCTTATCAAATGATTTGTATGTCTACCGATTACGATTCTTGGAACGAATCGGAAGAGCCAGTCACTGTAGAAACCGTTGTAGGTAATTTGAAAGCAAATAGTGCCAATGCATGTAAATTAGCAGCCAGATTGATCGATGAGTTTGCAGAAAAAGGTCAAATTATTGGAGATGACTTGAAAGGATCGATGAAGTACTCAGTTAGTACTAGTCCCCATGGAGTGAAAAAAGAATTATTAGAGAAAATGCATTATTTATTCCCAGGCTACTGGGAGATTTAATATACAATTTAGACACTGTTTTAGATTAGAATACTCACATTTTACCCTTGAAAGTTACAAAACGAATAACGATAACGCGGCGTGGTAATAAATTGATTTACCCCAGTTCTAATATCGTTACGGCATATTTGTAAGAACGGCACGAGACGCAAAAACGAGTGCGCGCGAACCAAGGAAAATACTATGGACGCATGATCATAGTTAATAAAATACATCAGAAAAGAAACGTTTTACATTAGACGCCATGCGTATCAGATGAGTTTTTTTGCAACCCAATTGCCTTTCAAATGGAAATGCCCTAAGACAACTCTATTTCTTTTAATTAGCTTAACTAATCTGATAAGAATAAAAATTTTCATATAAAAGATAGTTTAACTTTCCAACTTTGAATCATTTGATTATCTATTTTTCATGTCAGATCTAAATCAGGAACCAGTAACTACTGAGAAACAACCCATAACTAATAAAGGGGTTGATGTCAATGAGGTCCCATCAACAGTTGAGAAAGTAAACTCCAATGCTCAATTAAGTTCAGGTGATTTTTCAGAAGACCTCTCAGATGAAGGAAGAGAGCCAACAGACTATGAATTAAAGACTTTGAGACACGTTTCTGAAAAGATTCCGATGAGTTGTTGGTTAGTTGCTATTGTTGAATTAGCTGAAAGATTCTCATACTATGGTTTATCAGCACCATTTCAAAATTATATGCAACATGAACCACTTAACTTGGGTCAACAAGGGGCAACTGCATTGAGTTACTTCTTTCAATTTTGGTGTTATGTTACTCCAATCTTAGGAGGTTATGTTTCCGATACCTATTGGGGTAAATTCAAATCTATCTCATATGCATGTGTTGTATATTTAATTGGGATATTCTTATTATTCATCACTTCATTTCCAAGTTTCGGCAGATCAACCAGTTTGGGTGGTTACGTCACATCTTTAATTTTAATTGGTTTAGCAACAGGATTCATCAAATCAAATGTTTCTCCATTAATTGCTGATCAAATTCCAAAAACTAAACCTAGAATCACCATAACTAAGAAAGGAGAAAAAGTCATTGTTGATCCTAATATCACCGTCCAAAATGTCTTTATGTTCTTCTATTTGATGATCAATATTGGTTCATTATCGGTTATTGCAACCACAGAAATCGAGCATCATAAGGGATTTTGGCCAGCTTACTTACTTACTTTTTGTTTCTTCTGGATTGCGGTCATTGCCTTGATTGTTGGTAGAAATAAATACGTTAAAATCCCAGTTGGTGATAAAATAGTTCAAAAAACATTTTATTGTGCTTGGGTTGGTATTAGAAACGGTTTTAAATTGAATGCTGCTAAACCTTCTATGAACCCAGAAAAGGCTTTCCCATGGGATGATCAATTTGTTGAAGAAGTTAAAAGAGCTTTGTCTGCATGTAAGGTTTTCTTATTTTACCCAATTTATTGGTTAGTTTATGGTCAAATGTTGAACAACTTTGTTTCTCAAGCCGGTTCAATGAGAAGTCATGGTATTCCAAATGATTTGTTACAATGCTTCAACAGTATTGCCATTATCATTTTCATTCCTATCTTTGAAAGATTCTTGTATCCATTCATTAGAAGATTCACTCCATTCAAACCAATTTCCAAAATTTTCTGGGGTTTCATGTTTGGTTCCACCGCCATGATCTACGCTGCTGTCTTGCAACATTTCATTTATAAAACCGGTCCATGTTATTATTCTCCCGGTGATTGTGAAAATGGTAACAATATTCATGTCGCCATACAAATTCCAGCCTACTGTTTAATTTCATTATCAGAAATTTTAGCATCCATTACTGGATTGGAATACGCATATACTAAAGCACCAGTCTCGATGAAAAGTTTCATCATGTCGTTGTTTTTAGTCACAAACGCATTTGGTTCTGCTATTGGTATTGCCTTATCTAGTGTCTCTGTTGATCCCAAAATGGTATGGTTATTCAGTTCACTTGCGGTTGCCTGTTTCATTGCTGGTCTTTTGTTCTGGTTAATCTATAGTCCATACAACAAGCAAGAAGAACAATGGAATAACTTGGAGTATGAAAATGCCCTTGCGAAAGGTGACGATGTTGCATTGGCACCAGTCACTTCATTGGCACCGGTCACTTCTCTTGCTCAGTCACATAAAAGCATGGGTTAATGAATGTACTTGTAATGTAAATAATGTTAGACGTTTATGAAATATCAAAGTAATATATAAATATGAGATAATTTTGAAGTCTCTATATGAACATTTTCGGTTGATGAATTTTAAAGTATATTATTGTTACTTTTCAAATTGCAAAATCAAGTAAAACAAATGAGTTAACGAAGTTTGAGAGCTAGTCTATAAAGTTTGACGCTTTAAATCTTAATTGATTAAAAATATACAAGTGTTGATATTCCAGATATTCTAACAAAAGGCACGATAAATTTTTTTGTAAAGTGGTAATGAGTCGTAGTAGGCTTTTTCTTCGGCAACTTCTTGTTTGACCAAATCTAAATCTAATTCTCTTCTACCAGTATCGATATCGATGTCCTTTGCACGGATGAACAATTTCCAATTTCCTGAATACAATTTGTGACCAATGTAGAATACAATAACAACAGGAACAGTCAAAAAGTTCATGAAGAAGTCGTTGGCATTTGGAGCAGTACCAATTGGCCAAACGGCGATCCAGAATTGTAAACAAATAACGACAACATTGACAATAAGACCCCAGTAAGCACCAATAATACCTGCTTGAGAAGTGTGGACTAATTCACTAGTGTCTCTTCCTTTAACGTACAAAGCTCTTCTAAATCTGATCAAACAGAAACAAATTGAACCCCAGGTGAAAATTGATGATAAACCAGATAAGGCTAATAACCAATTGAAAACAGTGTCTTGTTTTGGAGAAGCAGCAAGGAAACATAATAACCCAATGATCAACTGGAAAATAATACCGGCTAAGGGTCTACCTTGTTTATCAATGTAACCAAATATTTTAGGAGCTTGACCAGAAGCAGCCAATGCAGCCAAAGTTCTTGAACTACCAAAAACGGAGGAGTTTCCAACGGATAAAACAGCAACCATGATAACGACATTCATAACAGATGGTAATCCGCTGATACCACCGTTTTTAATGGCAATGACGAATGGTGAGGCGGTAGCAGCGGCTCCAGCACTTAATAATCTTGGTTCATTCCATGGAACTAAACAAGTGATTAAAGTCAATGAAACAACGTAAAACAAAGCAATTCTGTAAACAACTTGCTTACAAGCTTTTGGAAGAGCTTTTTTAGGGTTTGCTGTTTCAGCAGCGGCTAAACCAGCCAATTCAGTACCGGCAAAGGCAAAAGCAGCACCAACAAAGACAGTAATAACACCTTTGGCACCATTTGGGAAGGCAAATGAGTGTCCATCGGGAGCTGGACCGTATGATGATCTATACCAGTAACCTGCACCCAAGTAACCACCTTTTGGACCACCACCGCAAATTAAAACAATTCCTAAAATAATAAAACCACAAACAGCCAACACTTTGATGGCACTAAATATAAATTCAGCTTCACCATACCCTTTGACACCAAAGAAATTGATGGCGACTATAAGCACGTAAAAAATTGCCACAAACGCGGCTGAATTTATCGAGTCGTTCCAATATTTGATCGTCATGGCGGCGGCAACTAATTCTAATGGTAAAACAACTAACCATTGCATAGCATAATTCCAAGCCATTGCAAAACCCCAAGAAGGTTCGATAAAACGACTATTATAAGTAACGAAAGCACCGGAAACTGGGAAAGTAACTGCCAATTCCCCTAAAGAGTGAACGGTACAATAAATCATAGTACTGATAATGATGTAAGCAACTAATAAACCACCAGCACCACCAGTGTGAAGTTTAGAACCGGATCCAACGAACAAACCAGTACCTATACTACCACCAATAGCGATCATTTGAAGATGTCTATTTTTTAATGATCTAGATAATGGAGAGTTGGCAGTCATGATAGCAATCTTTTCTTCTTCACTCAAGTTTGGGTCAATTCCCAAATCTTCAGCTTCAGCTTTCTTAAAGCCATCAACAAATTTGTTCCAACCTTTCAATTCAGGTTTTGAATCTTGAGCGTCAAATGCATCAATATAGATTCCTCCATTCTTTTCGTCGGACGCAGCAGCGTCATTTGACCTTATGTAATTTAATTCTTTTTCAGGCATTAAGTGACAAAGTTGATTTGAAATATTACGAGAGATTATTACTGTTTATATATGAAGATACTTTAAATGTTGAACAGAAATTGTTCTTATCAATTAATTATCTAAATTAAATTATACGAAGTGCTTTTGCAGTTTCACTATAGATGAACCTGTAAATGTATTATCTTATCATCTGCACTATGTCTAATTACACATACTTTTTGTGGCTAAACAAAAATGCCGTACAGACGAGATAGTGAGATCTGTCAGTGAAAATATTGATTTCTTGACTACTGAGATCTAAACTTTCACTTATTTAAGCTGAATCTCATGATAACCAACTCAAAGAGATCTGTCACCATTGACAGTCCTTGTCATTTTAATCCACAGCTCAAACTTTGACATTTAACTACACCCTATCGAATGTTCGAGGAGGATAAAAAAGAAATTTAATTTGAAAGGAATTAGAAAAATAGAAAGGAAACGAATGATTGATTATTTGATTGATTATTTTCTTATTCACAGACTCAAATTTACGTTTGGACGCAGCAGAAAGCTTATTGTTGATACACCTTGAATCAGATCGTCAGTGTTTTACGATTGCAATGATAAGAAAATTTTATTTATGTGCAGTGCTATAAAACGCCTAATGAATCTTTCGGGCGATCAACAGTACGTATATTGTTTTTGATGTTTAATCTCATGTGCGTATATTCCTTGTAGCCTTATTCCTATGTCCCTTAAACTATTACCCCGTAAATTCAAAACGTATAAAAATAACAACATATCATAACTAATTTGAAGATAAAACGCCGTAGTGATAAGAATCTGCTTCTCCACAAATGAACTTGATTATTTCGCAACTTGAGACCAGTCTTTGAATTCCTCCTCTCCATATTGAATATTTTGTATCCATTCACAGATATCTGCAGTCAATTTACCTGAGTTACCTGCTTCCACTGGAACTTTTATTTGTTCATTTTGATATTCAATATTATCGATCGGAGAGACAATAGCCGCAGTACCAGTACCAAAAGCTTCTATCAATTGTCCTTTTTCTGCTCTTTGCTTGACTTCATGGATGGTTAATTTTCTCTCGTTGACTGTCCATTCTTTACCTAATTTAGCTTTACATAATTCTATGGTGGAGTCTCTAGTGACTCCTGGTAAAATCATCCCATCTAAAGGAGGAGTGACCAACTCTTTACTTCCATCGTCATTCTTAAAAGCAAAAAATACATTCATAGCACCAACTTCAGTGATGTAGCCTTCTTCACCAAATAACCATAAGTTTTGTGAATGGCCTCTTTTAGCAGCTTCAACTTGTGGTTCTATGCACGATACGTAATTAGCACCTAATTTATATGATCCAACACCTTTGGGCCAAGCTCTGACAGCATAATCAGTAGCTTCTAGTGAGACTGGTTTGAATCCACTGGCAAAGTAGGGGCCAACGGGTGATGCAATGACGTATAATAATGCTTTAGTTGGAGCACTTACACCCAAACCAACAGATGTCCCGATCAATGTTGGTCGAAGGTATAATGAATATCCTTTACCCTCAGGTACAAACCTATCCTCTACAATCAAAAATTGATCGATTAATTTGATCAATTCTTTTCCGTCAAAACTTGGAAGTGAAGCCCTTTTAGCAGATCTGTTCATTCTTTCCATGTTTTTATCGGCTCTGAATGTTCTTATGTTACCTTTTGAGTCCTTGTAAGCTTTCAATCCTTCAAATAACTCGAATGAGTAATGTAATACTGAAGTAGCAGGGTCCATTTGGAAATTATGGTATGGTTTTATAGTTGGTTTTCCCCAGCCATTTTCTTGTGTCCATTCAACTTCTAAAATATGGTCGGTGAATGATTGTCCAAACTTCAATTCTTCCTTCTTCTGAAGAGGTGAAGGGTTGGTAGTCTTGGTGATTTCTAATTTGGAGGAGTCTAACATGATGAGTAATTTTTTTTCGTTCTCTACTAAAATTTTCAAGATTTATATTTTATCTTTGGTAGATCTACCGCGAGGAACCGAAAAAATACAATATTTGATTAACCGTGTTGTAAGCGGTTCAATCCCAGCCGGTCCCGGCCAATTCTTGTGCAGTCAACTTTGTCAGAAAAATGCAAAATCATTGAAATACGACACTTACTGACACTTTCATGACACTAGAAAGTCTCAACACAAATGACAAATTTCAATCACTAATTCAATAACTCATCATGTATTTCTATATACCGTATTGATCAGGATAAAAAATCAATCTTTCAACACCCTTCTTAGTTAAAATAACCATTCTAATGACACCTCCAGAAGAACCGTCCCATTTGATAGCTTCAGCCAACGCCGTTTTAATGAACTCCACACATTGATCTTGTTCCATATTTGGTTTGAAATTCTCATTACACCACCCGTATATGAATGTTGAACCCGAACCAGCAATGGCGTATTCTTGTTTATGTATAGATCCTCCAAGGGGAATGGAGTATACTGAACCTCCATTTTTCTCATCATAACCGGCACAGATGATTCCAGCAGTTAAATTGTCCTTATTGTTATAACAGATTTCTTGGAACACATTTGCTGCTATATTTGTGGTGGGTTTTTCACCCGGTGGCAATTGTGCAGCATATATTTGTAAATAGTATTTGACCATATCGGCAACTGCTTGTGTATCAGCTGCTGATCCTGAACGACAACAATATATAGTATCATGAATTTGAGTTAATTTATCAGTTACTCTATTTGCAATATATGAACCTGTGGTTGTACGAGAGTCAGCTCCTAATATGACACCATCTTTGAAATTGACTGCCATTATGGAAGTACCCAAATTGACCTCTCCTTTCTTCAAATGATTTATATCAACACTGATTCCATTCATGATTTCAAAATTGCCACTATTAATTTTTGTCAAGAGAAAAATATTTGAATAAACAGAGCAGGGAAAATAAAAAAGTCACGTGTGATATACTCCAGATGTTGATCAATATATTGTTGTATATATCGTTGGTCATCTCTGCAGTGGTGCCAGTTAATAAGATCACATTCACAGATGATGAAAAATTACACATCAAGAATGACCCGGTGGTTACGCATAAAATTTCGTTCACCATCTCTCATGATAATCATGTTATTGGAGATTTAAAATTGGTTTTATTTGGAGACGTGGTGCCGCAAACAGTTGAGAATTTCTTTCAATTGTCATCAATGGCTCAAGGATATGGGTATCTAAACTCGAAATTTCATAGAATAATCAAGGGTTTTATGATTCAGGGGGGTAATTACGATGATTTGGGGGGTAAATCGATTTATGGAGATCGATTCAATGATGAGAACTTTGATTTGAAACATGATAAGTTGGGTAGATTATCCATGGCAAATGCTGGTGTCAACACTAATGGAGCTCAATTTTTCATTCTCAACAGTGATAGTCAGCCTCATTTAGATGGGAAACACGTTGTATTTGGACAATTGATCAATGGGTTTGATACGTTGGAGAAGATCAGTAATGTAGAAACCGATAATGATAAACCAGTCAAAGATGTCGTGATTACTGATATTAAGACAGTGATGCTTGACAAACAGTTGGAACATGAAGAGACAATTGCCGTACAGGAAGAGTCTACTTCGGTTTACAAATATTTTATATTTCTTCTGTTTATTTTGGTTGGTGCTGTTTTATATCGTTTTTGGAAGCAACTCATAAATGCAGTTAAATAAGTATACTTCAGATATAGAAATAGAGAATTTGATCTCATCATGTAAATTGCGAGTGGCTTGAACCAAAAATACTTTTGGGAACAGAAAAAATATAGGTGTCTATGTTTCCAATTGTACAAGTGAAGAACCTTCCTTACAACTCAAAATCATTATACGAATTCTTTGGTAAATTTGGAAATATTCATCAGATAAGAGTCAATGAAGGCTCTTGTTTTGTGATATACACTAATTTTGTAAATGCAGAAAAAGCATCAAAAGAATTAAATGGTGTGAACTTCAATGGAAGGTACCTCGTTACATCACTTTACCAAGTTGACGTTTCTAGAATAGACAGTGAAAGATTGAGAAAAGAGCAAGTTGACAATTTTAAACATCAAATTGAAAGATCTATTAAGCCTAATAAGTAGTAACTAATCAACCCAAGGAAGACAAATCCAGAAATTTTTCCAACTTTTAAATAAAAGTTAGTTTTGGAGTATCGGTACTTCAAAAATACATCGAGTTTATGCAAATCATCGAATAGATTTCGGTAGTGGACGGTGACTTTGACATGTCCTTTTGAAACGTCCAAGTATGATAATTCATTATCCACTGACACTGATTCATACGGGATCGGTGATGAAACTTCCTCAAATTCAGCATTTTCTGGTAAATAAAATTCTAGATAGACGTTATCATACACGACATCCCTAACTGAGTTTAGCAATGGAAATTTCACCACATATTCCTCTTTGTCCAACAATTTATTTAAAAATTTGGATATATCTTCATTCCATCCTAAGGTAAAATTATAATTCCATCCACCAAATAACGGAAATCTAGGTTGTACTAATAAATGATTCAGCACGAGTTTTGAGTTGGAGTTCATTCCTACTTTATCGGTGAAATAAAGTTCGTCAAAGTTTCTATTCAACAATGGTATTTCCAAATGACTCAATGCCCAATGATTTCTTGTAGATTCGTACCTACCTTTCATCCAATCAATTCTGGAAAACCCTTTGTCTAATTGAGCTCCTTGGTTAGTCAATTCGTAGTACTCCTCGATTGACACTTTGTTTACGTCTGAGGCAGGTAACCAAATAGATCTGTATAAATTGTTAGCCTTGATCAATGGACGATTGTGATCGTACATTAGACCCATTGGCTGCAAACTGAATGGTGGCAAGTCAAATGCGGGACCATATTTCAATGTGTTACCTTCAACTCTTGGTTCGAGATTAGGTAAGTTTTCAGTGCTATTCAAATACAAGTCCATTTCTTGGCCCTTTGTCATGCCACTCAAAGACAATGAATAATCATCGGTTGGATAAGGCGAATATGGAAATTTATCAGTCTTGAATAACAATTGCTGAGTTGCATCCAATGCTATTTTACCAGGGATTGGAACCAAAGTATTTGTGTATATGTAATTTACTTTAAGTTCGACATTGGAGTTTGGTGAAATAGGGAATGGTAATGTGATTTTATAAACTTTTGTGGCTACTTCCTCAGTAGCCACTTCGATCAAATTCTCATTTAGAATTGCTTGAAATAATGAGATGGGACCAACTGATTCAAACCCATCATTGATTGTAAAGTAATAAACATCTTGGGGTTTATCATTGGTGTTCTTTATATCGATCAAATCAATTTCTTTTACAAATCCTTTGGATAGATCTATTGTTCTAGTATAATGCTGATTGATCCACTTGTTATCACTTAACCCATCGATCAATTGACCTTGAATGAGTGATATCAAGCCTATGAAAAGTATGAAAAATAACATTGACGTGAAAAATTATCACCGTTATTAGATTGATAAAACACGTATATGGTAGTGTATAAACCGAAAAAGAGGGCCGATCGAGAGAAGTTACGATTATCACCAAAGAATCAAGAGAAGTGAGATAAAGTTATATAGTGACTTGCTGATAAGAAGACTCTCAACTAAGCAGAAGAATAGCTTCATAAATTTGTCAATACTCTTTAATTGATATTTTTGGTGCTCAGTTTTTTTTTGTTTTGATTTTGATTTCAAGTAGCAAATTAAAAATAATTTTTTCATCATCCACAATAATAATCAATGTCTCTACAAGACCTTATACCAGTAGTAAACAAGTTGCAAGACATTGTCACTACCACACAGTTGGCGGAAATTGATTTGCCCATTTTGGCAGTAGTAGGCTCTCAATCGTGTGGCAAATCATCTGTTTTGGAAAATATTGTTGGTCGAGACTTTTTACCAAGAGGTACGGGTATAGTCACTAGAAGACCATTGGTTTTACAATTAATTAATGAGAATGAAGTGCATGAATACGAAGAATCTGAAATCAACTTAGAAGATCATTTGCAAAAGATGAACGGGAAAAGAAAAGCAACCGAATGGGGAGAATTCCTTCATATCCCCAATAAGAAATTCTACAATTTTGATGATATTAGAAGAGAAATCGAGAGTGAAACATTGAGAATTGCTGGCCAAAACAAAGGCATTAGTAGATTACCAATAAATCTCAAGATTTATTCACCAAATGTATTAAATTTGACATTGGTTGATTTACCGGGATTGACGAAAATCCCTATTGGCGACCAACCAACGGATATTGAAAGACAAATTAGAAATTTGATATCGGAATATATTTCAAAACCAAACTGTATAATATTAGCTGTGTCTCCTGCCAATGTAGACTTGGTAAACTCGGAATCTTTAAAATTGGCAAGACAAGTTGATCCCACTGGGAAAAGAACGGTTGGTATTTTGACAAAATTGGATTTAATGGATCAAGGCACAAATGCGTTGGACATTTTAAAAGGGAACGTTTATCCTTTGAAATTGGGATTCATTGGTATTGTAAATAGGTCTCAACAAGATATTGCTGAAAATAAACTGTTGGATGAATCATTGTATTCTGAACAGCAATTTTTTGCAAATCATCCAGCTTACAAATCAATGTCAAATAGATGCGGTACTAAATACCTTGCATCAACATTAAACAAAATCCTTATGAATCACATCAGAGATAGATTACCCGATATAAAGGCTAAATTAAACACATTGATGAGTCAAACAGAACAAGAACTCAATTCTTATGGAGACATTCCATTTGACTCACAAGAATTGAGAGGAGCGATGATATTAACGTTAATGACGAAATTCGCCAATGCTTTTGTAAATTCCATCGAAGGAACCTCCGTTAATGAAATTGCCACCAAGGAATTATGTGGCGGTGCAAGGATATATTACATTTATAACGAGATTTTTGGTTCTCAATTGGCATCAATCGACCCTACTCACAATTTATCCATCCATGATATTAGAACTGCTATTAGAAACTCTACCGGACCAAGACCTTCATTATTTGTACCAGAATTGGCATTCGACATACTTGTGAAACCACAAATATCATTATTAGAAGATCCAAGTAAGAAATGTGTGGAATTGGTGTATGAGGAATTGATGAAAATCGTACATTCTGTTTGCTCTTCGGATATTGCTCATGAAATGAACAGATATCCTAGATTACAAAGTAAGTTGATTGAAGTTGTAAGTGATTTATTGCGAGAAAGATTAGGGCCAACATTAAAATATGTCGAATCGTTGATTGATATCCATAAAGCTTACATAAATACAAATCATCCAAACTTTCTTGGTGCAGCAAAGGCAATGGGAATCGTAGTTGCAGAAAGACAAAAACAAAAAGAATTAGAGCTGAATTCAAAATTGAGATTAGCAGGTGAAAGAATATTAAATAAAGAAGAGGTGGAGGATATAAATTCAGTTGATGACGAAGTACCCAAACCAGATTCACATCGTTCTTACTCAACTCATGAATCTTATTTAAATTATTTCCTTGGCAAAGACCCAGTAGTTTTACAACAACAATTACAAACTCAAGCACAATTAAACCCAACTCCATTCAAATTTCCACAAAATCATGAAACCACATTACAATTCAATTCAAATTTCGTCAATAACGGAATCATAAATCCTCATCATTCTTCAAGTTCTGATTTTAGTAAATTGTCTATATCAGAAGAAACTTTTGAATCCGACGATACCATTAATGAATTAACCGAGCGCGAGCAAATGGAATGCGAACTTATCAGAAGATTGATTATTTCATATTTCAGTATAATCAGAGAGATGATACAAGATCAAATACCAAAATCAATCATGTGTTTGTTGGTCAACCATATAAAACAGAATATCCAAAATAGATTGGTGGTCAAATTGTATAATGAATCATTATTTGACGAATTATTGAAAGAGGATGAGAACATTCAAGCTGAGAGAGAGAAGTGTGTTGAATTGTTGAAAACTTATAAAGAAGCGTCTAGAATTATAAGTGATGTTGTTTAGCTGTAAATACATATTTATTGAGTTCGAACCCTGTACGAAACAGTAGTATAATTGCCTGAACTCGATCGCATCCTGGCGTATGAACTTGGATTTGGTATAATTCGAACTTGCAAAAAAAATTGTAAATCTCTTTGTAAAGCGTGTCATCTTTATGCAAGGACAATGCTAATCTTCTCTGTATTGTTAAAATTGACAAATGTACCATCGCGAACGATAGTACGAAATATTGAAAAAAAAAAACATCATATTCAAATTTAATGAGTCACGTGCAGAAGCTCAAATTTTTTAATAAACTTGTTTTAATGAGCAATAACTAAGTCTGAGGATCATGAGCATTAAGTCGAATAGTTTCTGATTTAATTTGACTTCCTCAGATATTGTTTGAATGATTTGTGGTGCATTTATAGTTTTTTCAAATTTCACACAATTTTTTCAAAATCAAATAAGTTCAGATTAAACAACTTTCACCAAAGCCAACAAATTTTATACCAATGACTACACTAGTAAAGATGATTAAGCTCGATCTAAAGGAGAGAAGCTTTTCATCTTTGCTTTTGGTCATCTCATACAAAATCAAATTATCATCACATGACGATCATTTTCCTGTAATCAACGCTCAAGGCACCTTCACAGTTTACTTTCGCAACCTCAATCAAACAAGCCACAATAACTTCATTCTACTCCAGTTCATAGCTTATTTACGATTTTCAAAATTCTTACAGTAGTTATTTCCATTTTACAATTTTAACGATGGTCGCGTAAGTGAAATTCAACCACGCCTCACAAATTATGTAATTGTGCATCTCACATTTAGTGCTAAATTTAAAACCTCCAACATGGGTTTGTAAAAAAATTTGACTTGATCAATTCAAAGGGTTCTCAATATGAAACCATTGATGTTTAATTCAAGACAACCGTATTTGAAATACTTAGCTGTCATTCTCACATTTGTCATATTGTATGTGCTAACCCATCGGTCACCCATTCCATCTGACCCCAATGCGATCCAGACTCCAAATACTCAACAAAATAAGCCGGAAGTGGTTGACCCCGTGAGAGTGCCCGAGGAGCTCAAGATGGAACAACAGGATATCATGCTAGATCCAAACCAAGAGAAAATCGAAGATGGGGAAAAAATAGAACAAAAAATTAATACTGAAGTGAATGATAACAAAATTAATGTCGATGAAGTCGATAAGGTGAAAGGCAACACCAAGACTGATTCTAAAGTCAAGGCTACATTTGTCACTTTGGCGCGTAATGAGGAACTATACCCTTTGATCAAATCTATTCGATCTGTTGAAGATCGATTCAATCATAAGTTTAATTATGACTGGGTGTTTCTCAATGATAAAGAATTCACTCAGGAGTTTAAAGATTTGACCAGTGCAATTGTATCTGGAAACACCAAATATGGACTCATTCCAAAAGAGCATTGGTCGTATCCGGAATGGATTGATCTTTCTAAAGCGGAAGAGTCAAGAAAAAACATGAAGGCTGCCAATATCATCTATGGAGATTTAGAAAGTTATCGTCACATGTGTAGATTTGAAAGTGGTTTTTTTTGGAGAAATGAATTAATGGAAGAATATGATTGGTACTGGAGAGTAGAACCAGATACAGACATTCATTGTGATTTGGACTATGATTTATTCAAATACATGGAGGATAATAATAAAGTATATGGATTCACCATCTCGATACATGAATTTGATAAAACTATACCTACATTATGGGACACCACTAAGAAATTTTTGGAATTTCATCCAGAACATATTGCCGAGAATAATTTCATGGACTTTATTAGTAACGATCAAGGTAAGACGTATAATTTATGTCATTTCTGGTCCAATTTTGAGATTGCAAGTTTGAAATTCTGGAGATCAAAGGCTTATAGAGATTATTTTGAGTATTTAGATAAATCAGGTGGGTTTTTCTATGAACGATGGGGCGATGCACCAATTCATTCTATTGCAGCTTCATTATTCTTGCCAAAGGATAAAATTCATTATTTCGAAGATGTTGGATATAGACACGGAGTATATACTCAATGTCCTTTGAATCCGGAATATAGATACAAGCATAAATGTCATTGTAAACCCGATGACGATTTCACATTCAGAGGTTATTCGTGTGGTAGAAGGTATTATGAGAAGATGGGATTGACAAAACCTAAGGAATGGGAGAACTTCAGATAGACATAACATAGTAGTTGTAGATTGAATTCACATAGACACATATTCTATATAGTTTACACTATATGGTGATTGTAAATTTGCTAGTGGAATCACTACTATTACCTATAAAAATTTGATATTCTCCAGAATCAATCACCCATTCATTTTCATACTCATCGAAATATCCCAATGCTGATTTTGAAAGATTGACATGTACATGTTTTGATTCTTTAGGTTTCAAAAACACTTTTTCAAATCCTTTCAATTCCTTAACTGGACGAATGACTTGTGAGTCCTCTTTCCCAATGTACACTTGTACAACTTCACCACCTTTTAAATTTCCAACGTTTTCAACAATTGCAGAAACTTTGATTTCATCATCAACATCGATCTTCACATCTTTTATCTCGAACTTAGTATATGACAACCCAAATCCAAAGGGGAACGCTACTTTTCTTTCCATCTTCTCATAATATCTATACCCAACAAAGATATCTTCACCGTACAAAACACGTCCCTTTTCAGTTTTGAAATTCAAGTATGCTGGATTGTCCTTATTTTCAATGGGGAACGACAATGAAAGTTTCCCGCTTGGGTTTGCATCACCGAATAATACATCTGCAGTGGCGTTACCACCTTCGTTACCGCCATACCATGCGTGAATCAAAGCTTTTGCATTTGAAAGCCAAGGAAACTCAACTGGAGTACCTGATTGATTAACAATGATTGTGTTTGGATTAGCCTTGATGATTGACTCGACTAATTTATCTTGTGAGCCTTCTAATTTCATGTGAGCTCTATCAAATGATTCCGATTCAAAGTCTTGGTTCAATCCAATACAAAGGACAACTTTGTCTACTGATTTTGCTATTGCGATAGCACGTTTGAGCTCGTCATCTTCATTGATTGCTTTGGATAATCCAATACGAATACCACCACCAAAGTATTCAGCACCTTTTTCATAGAACGTGGATGTTACAGCTGAACCAAATTCAACTTTGATATCATAGGTCTCACCCTTTTTAAGATCAGTACTTCCAATTTCTTCAATGGTACCGGTACCAAAGAAACTATCACCTTTTGTTTGTTTGGTCTTGTTATCAACAGTCAATTTACCATTGATGAAAAGCTGGGCACTTCCACTCACGGTCAATCCGAAATCGTATTTACCCGATTCCTCAGGAACAAAAGTAGCTTGAAAGTCAACGTAAAACTCTCTGGATTTAGGTAGTAAATCATGATAGTAATCTACCAAATGATGACTGGATAAATGAGTATTAATTTCATCAATCAAAGTTCTATTTGATTCCGATGGTGGTTGTAAATAAAACTTCAAGTTGAATCCTTGTTTATCACCATTCTTGACAACTTCACCAGCACCAGGTAAATATTTACGAGCCAAACATCCAATTGAATATTCAGGAGTGTAATTCAATTTATCCTTGATTGAATTATAAGGTGTTGTAGTGTAATATGCGTTTAATGCAGCTGAACCACCACCACAATAAGCAGCGTATTTTGCATTAGGACCAATCACAGCAATTGTTTCATTTGTATTCAATGGTAATAAATTATCTTCATTTTTGAGAAGGACTATTGTATCCTGAGTTAATTTTCTTAGATACTCACTGGTTTCTTTAGTGTTGTTCTCGGTTGTTTCCTTACCATTTTCAGGTATACCACTTTGTTTAGCATGATTAACCAATTTCAACACGTTTCGAACTCTATCATTTAAATCATTGATATGTAATTCTTTAGTTTTTATCATATGGGCGATTTCTCGAGGGGTTCGAAATACAGTTGGACCCGGCATCTCAAGATCCAAACCTCCTTCAATTGCTTCTTTAGAAGTATAAGTTCCATACCAATCAGACATGATACAACCATCCCATTTGAAATCATCACGTAGTACTTGTTTTAAAAATTTTGCATCTTGTGATACGTGAACCCCATTGATTTTATTATAAGCAGTCATGATACAGGTTGGGTTACCATCCTCCAATGCGATTCTGAATGGTTCTAAATAAATTTCACGTAATGCTCGTTGGGTGACTATGGAATTACTTGAATCACGTTCATTTTCCAAATCATTACAAACGAAATGTTTGGGGGTAGCTGCGATTCCTTTTGATTCTATACCTTTGATGATTGAACCTGCCGATTTCCCAGTCAAATAAGGATCTTCACTAAACGATTCAAACCCTCTTCCACCTAATGGTCCACGTTGGATATTCATAGTTGGTCCTAAGATCACGTGGACTCCCTTGGAATAAGCTTCTTTAGCCATCAATTCTCCAGCCTTGGTTAACAATTCCTTGTCGAAAGTCGAGGCTAAACCAGTACCACATGGAAAACAAGCAGCTGGAACACTATTGAAAAATCTGGTTCCTCTTAATCCATTGGGACCATCGCTGAATCTCAAACTAGGAATGTTCAATCGTGGTATACTCTTGGTATGCCAGAAGTCTATACCGGCAATCAATTCTATTTTCTCATTCAAAGTCAATTGTGATAATGTTTGTTCAACGTTGAAACTCATGTTGAAATTTGATTATTGCAATATAGATCTGTTTGAGTTTATATAGATATTGGAAAGTGGGGGGATTATTATGCACTACGGGACTATTGCCCAAAACGATTAAATATTTCAAAAATAATGCGAGAAAAATTGAATTCATGGAAATAGGAATTACATAACCAAGTTTAAATCTATCTTGTAAGAATGTAGATGCGGAGTCAATTGTGGAGAACTATTGATGTTTTCCGAGTAAAGATAATGTATTCACAATGGTCAATGGATAATGAATTATGAATAGATGTTTTCTGATATGTAATTGAACGAGGCAAGACGTAGTTTAGTAATTGAGCGATGAGAAAGAGATTGAAAAGCACATATTTTGATTATCGGACAGTATCCTAGAGTGAATTGAAAATACATCAAATCGTAGGATGTTTAAAAATTGCCGGTTGTACATTGAATTATTGTGTTATAATTATTTTGGAGCCAATCTCAAAATTAGGGGTTTCAACAATAAATACAATTTTTGAACATTATCCATTCTTATCTGAGGACGGTTCCAATGATCTGTTTCAAAGATATATTTTCTTGCGTCGGTGTCATAATGTCAATTGGCTTCTGATGAATGAGATCAAACATTATTACAAGATCGATTCATCTATGACCTACAACAATGCAAAGTGAAAAACTTCAGAAAAGTCATACTTATTTTGAATGAATTTAATTTCTAATCATAGGAAATACAAGCTTATCTGCTCCAACTTATGTCAACATTGATAACTTCTCACAACCATTTACACTCTTTGAAGAAGAAGACAATATTCCACGAAGAAGATAGTAAGACCTATCCAGATTGAACATTTACAATCCTCAAATTCGTAGGTACAAAAAATTCCTCAGTGGACACATTAATGTTTTATACTACTGTTCCCTAACATTGACAATATCTGACTAACCAATACTATAAATCAATAATATAGTTGTGAATTCATTTAGAGGCTTTTGAGCTGACTTGGGTTTTTTATAATTGTATAGTTTTTCACTCAATATATTAGAGAAAAAAAATCAATCTCTCGACTTTTAAAATTTGTGACTTTATATTCATCGGCTTTAAAATAAGCGTTTAATTTCCTATGACCCTTGAAACGTTTAGACTCTCCGAGCATGATTTACATTCTTGGATTGTGTTTTGACAATCTAGTGAAACACCTAGGTTTTCGCCGAGATATCTGAAGAAGTAGGACTAAAATTTACGCTAAATACAACACGAGGAATTTTCTGCGTGGGAAATGACAGACCACGTAGGTTGATGCTGAAAAAGATGAAGTAATCAATACGACAAACCGCACTATGGATTGCTGAACTATAATCCTAATGCCAAGTTGTAAGAAGTCACTCAAGTCATTTTTCTTCATGTTTTATTTGATTAATTTCGTGATTTAACTAGAAGGTTATTCTTAACCGAGAGTTTCATTAAAAAAAATAGCATGCAAGAACTCAAAACGATACGTCCCAAAACAGAACCTATCAATTTCTTCAGCGTCTGAAGCTCGTTTTTGAATTTGAAGCCACCAAGCTTAATACAGGCAATAACAAAGGTTCTTTTGGTAGTTTAAGCGATCTTGATTTCGAAGACTATGACCAATTTTTCAAAAACATGAGTTGTGTTTCGGTGATAGAATTATTCCGTGAGCGTATCATTTGTACTACGTCAGTACAGTATTAACGCGAACAAAAGAGACTTTAACCTCATTTTCGAATACACACTCTAGCTAAACTTAAATACGAAGCAAATGCTAAAGTAGTGATAAGTATAAGCTGCTATTTTTTACCGTCATAACGCAAGACTTTAGTACCTTGTTAAAAATATCAAATCAGTACGAAGTAGTTTTAGTAGATTCACGTCTGAGCGGTTATAATTGAATCTGAGTATAATATATACAAAGAGTTGGAAGCTTTGCTTTTTGATCTAGCTGTCCTCATTTAACAGACGTAAAAGACAGAGTTGACTAAGTGTTTGAAATTTTGAACAGTAAAATGTTACCTTATTTTTAGTCTCGTGTGGACATCAGGACGATCTTTTGCAATTTGTTGTAATCAAAGCGCGCAAGATGCTGTTGTCTTGTTGTAGCTCAACTGTATTCTCAAATACAATTGTGTTTAATATAGAGTATGGAAGTACCACAAGAATGTTTAGAATCATCTAAGGTTTGGTAATAATCATAGGCATTTGGTTCAAATTGCAAGGCTAAGAAAAAATTTGGAAATGTAACGCCTGTTTTCTGTTTCTATTTTTATTTCCAATTCCAATTTCAATATTTGAAAAACCACGACACGTCACAAAACGAAATTTGGAAAATTTATTGATAAAAAAAAATGTGAGTAAAGGAAGAAGAAAAAAAATCAACAAGATTTCTGAATCCATATTTCATATTTTTTGAGTTGAAAAATATATATCAAAATGGCTTCAACTAGATCCAATGCCCGTTTGATAAGATTTGGGATCTTTGCTCTTATCTTAATTGGATGTGGATATATCTTAACCAGAGGTTCTTCGTTTGAACCACCAACAGCTATTCAGAAACAAGGAGGAGGGGGAGAGGTTCCTCCTAGTCAACAACAATCACCACCAGTTAATAAACAACAACAGCCAATTAATCAAGGTAATGTAGCTAGTAATAAACAGAATGGACCATTACCTAAGGCATACAATGTTGATGGACAACCACAACCAATTGCTCAGGTTGATGTACCAAATAGTTATACATTGAATGATAAAGTGAAGGCAACATTTGTTTCTTTGGCTAGAAACTCTGATTTATTTTCATTAGCTGAATCTATTAGACAAGTTGAAGATAGGTTTAATAAGAATTATCATTATGATTGGGTGTTTTTAAATGAGGAGGAATTTAATCAAGAATTTAAAGATACGGTTAGCGCATTAGTTTCAGGTAAGGCTAAATTTGGCTTTATTCCAAAAGAACATTGGTCATATCCACCATGGATTGATCAAGAGAAAGCGGCATTGGTTCGTGAAGAGATGACAAAAAAGAAGATTATTTATGGACATTCGGAAAGTTATCGTCACATGTGTAGATTTGAAAGTGGATTTTTCTGGAGACAGGAAATTATGAAGGAATATGAATATTATTGGAGAGTTGAACCAGATATCAAAATTTATTGTGATATTAATTATGATGTTTTCAAATGGATGAAGGATAATGGAAAGGAATATAGTTTTACCATTTCATTACCGGAATATAAAGAAACTATTCCTACATTGTGGGACACTACCAAGGAGTTTATGGAACAGAATCCTAAATATTTGGCACAAAACAATTTGTTGGATTGGTTGAGTGATGATCAAGGTAAAACATATAATGGGTGTCATTTCTGGTCGAATTTTGAAATTGCTAGTTTGAATTTCTGGAGAAGTGAAGCATACACTAAATACTTTGAATATTTGGATAAAGCAGGTGGTTTCTTTTATGAAAGGTGGGGAGATGCACCAGTGCATTCAATTGCAGCAGCATTGTTTTTACCAAGAGAAAAAGTCCATTTTTTTGAAGATGTGGGATATTTCCATGTACCATTCACCAATTGTCCAGTTAATAAAGAAACTAGATTGGAGAGAAATTGTAATTGTGATCCAGACAAAGACTTTACATGGAGAGGATATAGTTGTACCACCAAGTATTACACAGTTAATAATTTCAAGAGACCTAAAGGCTGGGAAAAATATACTGCCTAAGAAGGTTCATTAGTTTATATATATATATAATGTATTTTATGTATATAAATTATGTATAAGGATTAACAGTGTTATAACTATTACTTAAAGAAGAATTCAAAGGGAACTGTTGATATCGTCTAATTTGACGACGTAATTGGAGGAGAAAAATATTACATGAGTAACAAAATCAAAATTTAATGTATTGTTAGTGTAAAAATAAATTGAGATATGCACATTTAAATGTAAAACAAGTACTAAAACAGTTGTTAGTTGAAATTAGCTTTTAATGAAGAATGTGTGAAGTTGATGGGTAATTTACAACCAATGCATTGATACAAACTTAAATTTCATGTTGATAAACATCTTTAAAATTAATATGTTACACAAATATTACAAATTTCTCTACTATTTTCTTCTAGATTTAGTTTGATTGGAATTGAGTACATCGTCTGTGCTTATCATTGATAGAGAACGTGTGAAAAGCATATGTGATATAATAGTATAATAACCTATTAAACTTAAATCATTCATTCTCAACAATTATGAAACAAATTGGAATAAAATTTCAATTTACATTTTATATTTGATTGTTTAAATGTTTCAAATTTTCCAGTCGGTGAGTGTTCTGTAGGGTTCGCAACTGACTCTTGATAAGGTGTGATACTACCTACTTTTAAGATTTTATATCTGATTTTGATTGTTAGTTATATCTAATTACAATCAATAGTTATATGTGTATAATTAGTCGTTATATAGTACCTGAAATTTATATAGTAGTGTATCTCTGCTAAAAATTTAGATACAAAAATAAATTTAAACTTTTTTTTTTTTTTTTTATTTTTTTATTTTTTTTTTTTATTTTTTGTTTCAAATTTAAATAATTTATTAATATTACTATTAATCAATCGTCACTTCAATAATCACCATTCACTCATTATATACTACTATATATATACATATCATTAGCCAACTCAATTCCATTACACAACTGACTTACTCATTTACCTTAAATTTTCCCTTCCCCTTTCTTTCCATATCTCAATTTTTGACACCATTTTGCAATCTATTCCTACAACCATGTCTATAGATTTACCTTCTATTCAAACCATCACTTCTCAAATATCACCATCTCCTTCACTACCAAACTCAACCACTTCAACCTCAGCTGCAACATCCGTACACTCATCTTCATCAAATGACATCTCATTCAAAAAACGAACTTTGGACTCCTCCACTTTGTCTCCACCTTTGATCAAACGTCAACATTACCATAATTCTAATAACAACAACAATAACCAAAATAAACCACAGCCTTTAGAATTAAACCTCCATTCAAATGCTGACTTGGCTTTGAGAATTGTTAGTCCTGGATTACCCCCCTTAACTAATGATGACATGAAATCCACCGTTCGCATCTCCCAACAAATTGAACAACAACAAAAACATTTAATCGCTGCTAGGTGTAATGTGAAACCTGTTGATTCTGAAGAGTTAAAATTTCAACATCATCACCAATGGCAAATTGATAAACAGAGTGATAAAATCGATAAGCCCTCTACTGCCGCTACTCTTCACCATCAAAAACCATTACCTTCACCGCCAACATATCCAATATATGCCTCAGATGATTCTGATCTAAAACGAATCAATGAAAAGAAAAGAAAATTGAAAAGAGATAACATCCCTTCTCCATTGAATATTGGACCTAATCACCAAAACCCTTCAATAACTTCAGCCCCACCAATACGAACATTTACCAATTATTCATCATTATCACCACCAGCGCCTCCACCTCCAATGTCCTTACATAAACAACCTCAATCTCATCACTTACCAGCAGCTCAAATCACTTACAGCACTTTAAAACCTTCCAAACATCTACCATCAAATACCCATATAAATGCAAACACCAATCAGCCAAGAAAACCTTCACACGCACAAACTATAAATCATGCAGAATTACCTTCTACAATTAAACAACAAACTAATCCAGTGACCGATGTGTTTCATGGCGATTTTCAAAAAGCTGCCCCTTTGAACTCTCAACCATTATCTTCTCAACGAGAGTTTTTTGAGACAAATGTATCGCTACCAACTTCAACTTCAACTTCAAAACAAAGACAATTGCCTAAACAATCTCCTATTCAATTACCTTATCCATATCCTATACCTCAGTATCTACCAATAAACCATCATCATCATCATCATAATTTCAATTCTTCAAAAAAGGAAATCTTTGGTAGTATCAATTTCATGAATGAAAATATCTTCAACTTCAAAATATTTGAAAAAAATACAAATACAAGTACAACTTCAGATGAATCTCCACCTTTATCAGATGAAGCGGAAAAGAAAAAGTTTTTAAAAATATGTGAAACTTGTTGGGATGAGTTTGTTAAAGCAAAATCTTAATATATAACGTTCTTTCTTCATTTTATAGTGTACTCTCGAATTTATGACGGCAAAAAAATATGGTATTGCAACAGTAGACAAAAAAAAAATCTATATTACTTCACAAATGTTGGTAAGGTATAACTTGCGGAGACTAAAACTAGTCAAACCTTTTGTACCCATCATACCAAGACTAAATTTTCACCAATCTCATACATTTCTAAAAGATTCAAAGAAGGA
This sequence comes from Insectozyma corydali, assembly GCA_003706475.3. Classification (NCBI taxonomy): domain Eukaryota; kingdom Fungi; phylum Ascomycota; class Pichiomycetes; order Serinales; family Debaryomycetaceae; genus Insectozyma; species Insectozyma corydali. The sequence goes on from PPLL03000024.1 coordinate 103,412, forward strand.
AGAAGAGAAGAAATACCGTGAAGAACTCAAAAAGAAGATTGAAAAGGAAAAAAATGACGAAATAAAGAAAAGATTAGCCAAAGATTTTCCAAACTTGGACCCAAAAGATTTCAAAGTATTTAGACTATCATTTCCACAGATTGGGTTATTTATAGCATGGTCTGTTTCTGGTGTCTTATTATGGTATTCCTTATTTGCAGGTGCCAACAATGATCATCAAGAATTATCCATGCAAGATTTCATCACTAATTATCTTGAAAGAGGATTGGTTACAAAATTAACCGTGATAAACAAGTATGCCGTTCAAGCACAGTTAATACCCGGGGCTGCAAGCCATTTATCATATACAAACTCAAACGGAGCACCCGAAGTCGTATTCACCATCGGTTCTATTCCATATTTCGAAGATGAAATGGGTAAAGTACAAGATAGATTGGGTATACCCATCAATGAAAGAATCCCAATATTATACGAGGAAAAAGGACTGGTGTTGAATTATATTTTACCATTATTACCCACTGCATTGTTATTAGGTGGTTTATTTTATTTAACCGTTAGAAGGATGCCTCAACCGGGTCAAGGTGCCGGAGGTGGAATCTTCAAAATAGGTAAAAGTAAAGCCAAATTATTCAACCAAGAAAATGATGTTAAAATCAAATTTAAAGATGTGGCAGGATGTCAAGAGTCAAAAGAGGAAATTATGGAATTTGTTAAGTTTTTACAAGACCCTCAAAAATATGAAAAATTAGGAGCTAAGATTCCTAGAGGTGCTATATTATCTGGTCCTCCAGGAACTGGTAAAACATTATTGGCAAAAGCCACTGCTGGTGAGGCCGGGGTTCCATTTTTATCAGTGTCGGGGTCTGAATTTGTCGAAATGTTTGTTGGTGTTGGTGCTTCAAGAGTACGTGATTTGTTCAAGACTGCTAGAGAAATGGCACCAGCTATTATTTTTGTCGATGAGATCGATGCAATTGGTAAGGAAAGAGGTAATGGAAGAGTTGGTGGTAATGATGAACGTGAAAATACCTTGAATCAATTATTAGTTGAAATGGATGGGTTTGATACTACTGATCACGTCGTAGTATTGGCAGGTACCAATAGACCAGATATTCTAGATAAAGCATTGTTGAGACCAGGTAGATTCGATAGACATATTTCCATTGACATTCCCGATGTTGAAGGAAGAAAAGAAATTTTCAAAGTGCATCTTTCAAAATTGAAATTAAAATCAATTGAAGAAATTGATATTAAACAAAAGGATATTGATTTTGCCAAGTTTCAAGATTTGAAAAATAACACCATTGATAAATTGGCAGGAAGATTATCGGCATTGACCCCAGGTTTTGCCGGTGCCGACATTGCAAATTGTTGTAACGAAGGTGCTTTGATAGCTGCTAGAGAAGACGCTCAAGCAGTTGACGTCCATCATTTTGAACAAGCCATTGAAAGAGTAATTGCTGGATTGGAAAAGAAATCCAAAATTCTCTCACCAACTGAGAAGAAGACGGTTGCTTATCATGAAGCCGGTCATGCTATTTGTGGATGGTTTCTTGAATATGCCGATCCATTGGTGAAAGTTTCAATCATTCCAAGAGGTCAAGGTGCTTTAGGGTATGCTCAATACTTGCCAAAAGATCAGTATTTAGTTAGTCAAGAGCAATTCAAACACAGAATGATTATGACTCTTGGAGGAAGAGTAAGTGAGGAATTACATTTTGATACTATCACCAGTGGAGCTTCTGATGATTTCAAGAAAATCACATTGATGGCCCAACAAATGATTTTGAAATTGGGTATGTCCGATAAATTAGGACAAATATGTTACGAAACGGACTCTTCATCTGGATTCAAAGTACACAACAATTATTCTGAAGACACCGCTAAAATGATTGATGAAGAGATTAAAAGATTAATTGATGAAGCCCATGTCGAATGCCGTAAATTGTTGACTGAGAAACTCGATTTGGTTGATCAAGTTGCCCAAGAGTTGTTCAAAAAGGAAATTTTGACAAGAGAAGATATGATTAAAATATGTGGTCCTAGACCATTTTTAGAAAGAAACGATGCATTTGATAAGTATATAAAAGGTGACGATGCGTTCAAAGGCAGACCGAAGCCAAAAAATGATGACCCATTACCTGCTTAATGTAAATAGTATAAATAATTAATTTGTTAGAGACTTTTCAAATTGTAAATGATGAGTTTTCAAATGTTTGTTTAGTTCATGTTCATCTTTAGTTTTGACCGTACAAAATTGACAATGAACCTCTTTTAAATGGGTTTTATAATTATTGTAATTCTGTTTCAATTGTTCTAATTTCCCGTGTTGATCTTCAAGGACCCAAAAATCATCATCGTTTCTGAAATTTTGTAAATGTCCATTGTTTATTACAATTTCTCCAGTGATTAAATCAATCTCATCACTTTCTTTTATGTCGTCTATCTTTGAATATTTATCAATAATATCATCCCATTCTTGTTGAAATCGGTTAAAATTCCCTTGTTCAATCTCTTTAATCTTTGTTTTATATTCTTCACCTTTTAAACAATTCAATTCAGAAATCTCTTGTTGTCTTAATTCATGGTCTCCATCATTCTCTGTCGATGAAATCAGTTCGGTATCATCGTCCATGAGGGAACAGAAGAAAAAAAAATAAATCAGTTATTCACCGTTGAAGTTCGTTGATCATTTTTATTCCTAGACCAACATTGTTTAAACTCTTCCATTTCTTTTAAACACTTTCTCCAATCACCTGTGTCAGCATGACATAATTGTAAATTCAAATTCTCTTGATGACAACCGGTGCTTATAATTCGTTTATCCCATTCATCGGGTTCGTCTTCAATTTGTTGTTGCATGGTGGGAGTTTTTTTTTTTTTTCTTTCCATTTCTATAACCATAATGAAGACGCATTTATTAATTATACCAAGCAAGAAAACAGAAGAGATCGATTGGGTGAAGCCATTAAACAATTATCTTGTATCAATCTATGGCAACACATCTTCTTTTCAACAAGATGTGAATCAATTGAATAAACTACGTCAGGATCTACGTGGGGTGAATTCCGATCGTACTGGATTGAGACTATATTTCAAATATTACAGTGAATTGGAATTATTAGACTTGAGAGTTCCATTCCATAGTTTAAATAGAAGTAAGAAGTTGGAATTTATTTGGTATGACTCGTTTTCACATTTGAAACATAGTCAACATGCATTACCGTTTGAAAAGGCAAATATTCTTTACAACACGGGTTCATTATTAAGCAAACTAGCTAATAATAAATATTCCCATTCTGATTTCAAAGATGTGATACAGATGTTGCAACAAGCCAGTGGGATATTTGATTATATCAATGAGAATTTCCTCCATGCACCAAGTGACGATTTGAATCAGTCGACAATACGGTTTTTGAGTAAATTGATGTTGAGTCAATCACAAGAGATATTCACATTGAAAGTTATTAGTGATGATTTGAATCAACTGAAGAATTCATTGATTAGTAAGTTGTGTAAATCCACTAGTGGGTTTTATGAAGATTGTTATAACATGTTCAAACATGAAGATGAATCGGACGATGATGTGGAGAAGGAAGATGCAGAATATGTGACTGGTGAAATTGATGAAAGTTGGATCTCAATAATCTATTTCAAATATCAATTTTATAAATCGTTGAGTTTCTATTTCAATGGTTTACAATTGGAAGCGAATAGAAAGTATGGAGACGCGATTGCATACCTTACCAAATCACAGGAATACCTTCAAATAGATCAGGAGATAATGAATACAATAAGTAAAGGTTCAGGTGATGTTTATGAATTATTAGATAACTTTAAATATCAATCGGATGCAGTGGGGATAAAAATTCAAGATTTGACAAAGGATAATGATTTGATATATCATGATTTGATACCTAACTTAGCGACGTTACCAATGGTGAAAGGAATGGACTCAACAAAAATGATTGACCTTTCACAAATTGATTTATTGAAAGAAGTGAACGAAGAAAGTTACAATCTGTTTTTGAAAAATGTCGTCCCAATGGATATTCATGAAATGGCCAGTTTCTATTCAGAAGAGAAATCTCAATTATTACGAAATGAAATTGATTTTTATGAAATTTCAAAAGAAGAAGCAGCGTCAGTGTTGGAACATTTGAAATTACCATCTTCTTTGTATAAAATCAAGGAGAAAATGAACAAATCAATCTCATCCGATGTTCTAAACATGGTTCTGGAGATATCGTCTTCCAACAACCAAGATAAACTGATGATCGAGAGTTTAAAACAACAAATTTATCATGAAACTTCACTTTTAGATCAACAAAAACAAATTGAGTATAAAAAATGCATGTATGACGCTTCTAAACATGATAGAAACGTGGATCCACAATTATTATCCATTTTGTCCAAGGGACCCAATTCAATAGAGTTTAGAAACATGTTCAAGGATGATTTAGACATAAGTTTATTAGACATTGATGATTCTCAAGATGAACAAATTTCAAATTTAGAACAACAATTATACGAACTAAACTCAATTTCAAAAGAAAAAAGTCAAATTATCTCCAATTTGAAAACTGAAATTCATAATGATGACATTTCAGATATCCTTATACTAAACAGCAAGTTTAAGAACAGTCATGAAATCAAAACAATCATATTTCCTGAAGAATTAAAGAAATTTGATAAATATAACCAAAAACTAGATCATTTAGTAAGTCAAGAAAAAGAAAAACTTAAACTTTTACAACACAATTACACAAAATTATTATCCAGTCCCAGCATCAAAAAATTAATAAGTTCGAAAAGTGAAAGTGAGGAGGAGAAGATCAGACTATTCTATCAAGATTGGAAGAAATATAAATCAAATTTGTCTAAAGGATTGAACTTTTACAAAGGGTTGTTGAATGAAATAAAACAGAATCAACAACCAAGTCTTCCACAGAGACCCCCTAAAGAAGAGTACCAAAGATCTTATAAGCCGCCTCCAAAAGAGTCTAACTTAATTTACGACCAACCTTCAAGATACGACCCAAATATGTACGACTTCTTTTCAAAGACCCTGTGAATGTAACGTGGAGGGATCCAATTTTTTTTAGTCAATGGTTGCATTTTTTTGCAGCACTCTGATGGTTATGTTAAGGATAGGTATGGTTAAAGTATAAATAATGCATAGCTTGTGTTGAAAATCAACATCAAGGATGAGAATCTCCAACTTAGTCGCTTATTGTTTATTGGCCATCGCTACCTCCGATGCTTTGTTCATTGATTGGTCAAAAGTTTTTGGCTCAACTTTACCTGCTGCTCCAGTCTTACCCATTAGTTCTATTATCGGTGGTTTACCAGCTAGTATTTCTGGTGCTTTGGATGTCTTGAAAGCCTCAACTAGTCAATTGATTGAATTGTTTCAAAAATTAACTCCTCAACAAATCACTGACTTCTTTACCAAACTCCCTAGTGCTCAAGTTGGTGAGATTGTAACTAAAATTCCTCAACAAGCATTTGATGCTTTGAAGAAGTTTACACCCCAACAAGCTCAAGATTTTTTGAATAAAATTCCAGCTCAAATTTTGACTTTGATTCCACAACAAACTTTAGCTAACTTGTTGAGTAAATTGACAAATGGTCAAATCATCAACTTGTTAAATAAAATTCCATTAAAGGTTTTATTGTTGTTGGATCCTGTCAAATACAAGGAAGTTTTGGATAAATTGAAGCCATTGGATTTATTAAACTTAACTGACTTGCCAACTGATTTAACCAAGTTGAAAAATTTGATTGGGCAATTCGTACCAGTCTCAGGCTTAACTTTGCCAACTGATGCAAACACTTTAAGAGATTTGTTGCAGAAAGAAGTACAAAACGGTGCAGCTATTGCTTCATCTACCTTGTTGAACTATGGTTACAGTGTTACTACTATCGTTAACTTAGGATTACCAGCTCCTGGCTCAGTTCCAACAACAGGTCAACTCAACATTGCCTCAGCCATCTCATTTAAAATTCTTAGTTTGTTAGGCGTTTAATATCTCAGCCATGTTTCTTGATTAGTGAATAAATTTTAATAACTATAAATAGAAACTTTTTTTCTTCTCATGTTCGTGTTTTCAATTTAACCCTTTTGGTTGCATTAAAAATTTTATCATCATGAAGTCATTTTTCATTTTCCTACTTTCGTTAATCTCCATAGCTATAGCAGACTCTGTCAGCTGCAACTCAACATCTCACTGTCCAGAAGACCAACCATGTTGCTCCCAATTTGGAACCTGTGGTACCGGGGCTTATTGTCTTGGAGGATGTGATATCAGATATTCATATAATTTAACTGCATGTATGCCCATGCCTAGGATGGACTCATTTTCTCAAACATGGGATTCAAAGGATAAAGTTAAAGACATAGAATTACAAACAGATTACCTTGGTAATGCCACTGAAGCAGATTGGGTTTATACCGGGTGGGTAGATTACTATGACAATGCATTATTGGTTCAAATGCCTAATGGTACCACTGGTACTGTTTTATCTTCGACGAAATATTTATGGTACGGTAGAGTTGGAGCACACATCAAGACTTCTCGTGACGGAGGTGTCGTTACTGCTTTTATTCTATTTTCGGATGTCCAAGATGAATTGGATTATGAGTTTGTTGGGTATAATTTAACCAGTCCTCAAACAAATTTCTATGCTCAAGGGATATTGAATTATACCAATTCTCGAAACTCGACTACAAATGATACATTTTCAAACTATCATCATTATGAGATAGATTGGCAAGAGGATAAAACAGATTGGTATATTGATGGAGAAAAAGTTCGTACTTTAGAAAGAGACCTTACCTGGAATGAAACTACTAATAGGTATGATTATCCACAAACTCCATCTAGAATTCAAGTGTCTTTATGGCCCGGTGGTGATGAATCTAATGGTAATGGTACAATTGAATGGGCTGGGGGTCCTATCAATTGGGATTCGGAGGACATTCAAAAATACGGATACTATTATGCTCATGTGAAGGATATTACTTTTGAAGCTTACGATATTCCAGATGATACTGCTATGTATCATGGTAATTCTACCAACGAGGCTGATTATCACGCGTATAGGTATAACAGTACTGATGGTGACGATACCAATATAATGTTGACAAATGATAAAACATGGTTGGGTAGCTCAGACGCTACTGGTAATGATCCCCAAAATGAAAATGATTCACAAAACAGTGAACATACAACTACAATTGTAACTACTAGTGGCTCAAAAACTATCACGAGTGTGCAAACCACAACATCAAAAGCTTCTGCTAATGTACCTGCTCAAAACACAGCAGCAGCAAATCAACAAACAACCGATGGTTCTCAACAAACTACAGCTGATTACAACCCAAGCGCTGGTATTGGTGGTTTTGTACAAGACGCAAGATCCACTGCGTCCTCTACAACGGGTGGTGGATCCAACATTGGAGTAGGAATCTTTAGTTCTATAGCCTTGGGAATACTTTCATTTTTGATTTAGAAAATCATATTATACAATCATAAAATACACATTCTTTTTTTGGAGGTTTTTTTTTCTTGCGTGTCAAAATTTTCAACAACAAAACAACAATCTTTGTCTCTCCACCATGAAGATGTTAACTAAATTTGAGTCCAAGTCCTCAAGGGCCAAAGGTGTTGCATTTCACCCAAAGAGACCTTGGGCATTAGTCTCGCTCCACTCGTCCACAATTCAATTGTGGGACTATAGAATGGGTACTTTAATCGATCGATTCGAGGACCATGTAGGACCAGTCAGGTGCGTTAATTTCCACCCTACTCAACCATTGTTTGTATCGGGTGGTGATGATTACACTATAAAAGTGTGGTCCTTGAACACACGAAAATGTATCTTTACCTTGAATGGCCATTTGGATTATATCAGAGGTGTATCATTTCATCATGATTTGCCATGGATCATAAGTTGTTCCGATGATCAAACTATTAGGATTTGGAATTGGCAAAATAGACAAGAAATTGCTTGTTTGACTGGACACAATCATTACGTTATGAGTGCTCAATTCCATCCAACTGAAGATTTGATTGTTTCGGCATCATTGGATCAAACAGTTAGAGTTTGGGATATCTCAGGATTAAGGAAAAAACATTCTGCTCCAACTTCATCTAGATCATTTGAAGATCAAATTCAAAGACAACAATTGCCCCAACAAGATATCTTTGGTAATGTCAATGCAATTGTGAAATATGTTTTGGAAGGACACGATAAAGGTGTCAATTACGCATCTTTCCACCCTACACTTCCTTTAATTGTATCAGCTGGAGATGATCGCGTTGTGAAATTATGGAGAATGTCAGATACAAAGGCATGGGAGGTCGATACTTGTAGAGGACACACTGGTAATGTTTTAGCTGCGATTTTTCACCCTCACCAGGACATTATATTATCCGTGTCGGATGATAAAACCATTCGTGTGTGGGATTTGAATAAAAGAGTTCCCATTAAACAATTTAGAAGAGAACATGATAGATTCTGGTTAATTGCCAGTCATCCGACTATTAATTTGTTTGCTGCTTGTCATGATTCAGGAGTGATGGTTTTCAAATTAGAAAGAGAAAGACCTGCATACTCGATATTCCAAAACAAATTATTCTACGTGAATGGAGAGAAACAGATCCAAGCTTTTGATTATGGTAAACAAGAGAGTTCGTTACCAATGTTGAGTTTGAAGAAAATCGGCAAAACTTGGTCATTCATGAGAACATTGTCTTATAATCAAAGTGACAATTCTATATTGGTTGTTTATGGAGAAGGAGATAATTCAAATTATGCTTTGATCACTTTACCAAAACATGCAACTGGTGCGATTGAACCAACTGATATAAGACAAGGAGAAGGAAATTTTGCTAGCTTCATTTCTAGAAATAGATTTGTTACCTTCACAAAGAGTACTAAGACTTTACACATTAAAGATTTGAGTAACAATGTGACTAAATCAATTCAATTAGATTCAAGCGTCATTGATGTATTGAATGGTACTGGTGGTAGAATCTTACTTGTCAAAAGCCATTCGGTTATAAATTATGATGTACAACAACGTAAAGAATTGTCTGAAATTAGTGTCAATAATGTGAAGTACGCTTCTTGGTCAAACGACGGGCAACACGTTGCATTGTTGTCGAAACATACAATCACCATTGCTAATAAAGATTTAGAATTGATCACTTCCATGCACGAAACCATTAGAATAAAAAGTGCCGCTTGGGACGATTCGGGTATTTTATTATACTCAACGTTGAATCATATCAAATACACTTTGTTGAATGGTGATAATGGTATTATAAAAACTTTGGAAAACACTTTATACATTACAAAAGTCATGGGAAACATTGTTTTTTGTTTGAATAGAAGTGGACAAGCTGAAGTCGTACAAATTGATCCTACGGAATACAGATTCAAACGTGCATTGGTTAATAAGAATTTTGGCGAGGTTTTAAGAATCATTAATAACTCAACATTGGTGGGACAAAACATAATTGGGTATTTACAAAAGAAAGGATTTCCTGAAGTTGCATTACATTTTGTTCAAGATCCAGAAACAAGATTCGAATTAGCTTTGGAATGCTCCAATTTGAAAGTAGCTTTAGAACAAGCTGAAATTTTGGATAACCCTCAAATCTGGAATAAATTGGGTGAAGAAGCATTAAACCAAGGTAATACAGAAATTGTAGAGAAAGTTTACCAGCAATTACACTTGTTTGATAAATTATCCTTTTTATACTTATACAAAGGTGATGAAGATAGGTTGAGTAGAATGAGTTCAATTGCTGAAAACCGTGGCGATCACAGCGCATTGGTACAAAACACTCTTTACAATAATGATATTAAGAAAAGATGTCAAGTCTATATATCAAGTGGAATGTTACCATTGGCTTATACATTGGCCAAATCTAATGGGTTGGATGAATTTGCAAAAGACATCTTGGAACAAGCAGGTGTCAGTGAAAAAGATGTGGAATTGCCAGAGTTGGGACAACCAGTGGCTCTTCCAAAACCAATTGCTGAGCCAATAACTAATTGGCCATTAAAAGAATCATCATTGTCATATTTTGAAAACGCATTGCTAAATGGAAAAGTCGATGAACTGGAGGAAGTTACCCAAGTTGAATCATTGAAAGCACTTGATATTGAAGAAGAAGAAGAACAACAAGAAGAAGAAGGCGATGAAGCTTGGGATATAGATGATGTTGAAATTGAAGAGGAAGTGTTGGATGAGGAAGTCAAATCGGAAGTCACCGAGATTGCTTACTGGTTAAGAAATGCAAAAACTGCAGCAACATACGTTGCTGCTGGTGCATTTGACCAAGCGTCTATTTTATTAAATCAACAAGTTGGTATCACTCATTTTGAACCACTTCAAAAAAGATTTTTCCAAGTTTATGGTGCTTCAAAATTATACCTCCCTGGTGCTGATGATTTACCAGCCATGAAAAATTTCATAAGACAAGACACCGATGAAGACCATCCAAATAAATTCAAACCATTCATCCCTGGCTTTGACTCATTAGATGAAAAATTATCATTGGGATTCAAATACTTTAAAGCTAATAACTTGGAACAAGCTATTGATACATTCAGGGAATGTGTTTACACCATTACAATCCTTAATGTTGAAACTGACGAAGAAGAAGAAAAATGCCATGAAGTATTATCATTATGTGGTGAGTACATTCTTGGTTTATCGATCGAAATGGCTCGAAGAGAATTACCACCAGATCAAGTAAAGAGGAATTTGGAATTGGCTGCATACTTCACCAGAGTAAAATTACAAAACGCTCATAAACAAAATGCATTACAAGTCGCCATGACCCAATCGTTTAAACATAAAAACTACGCTCTGGCTTCTTATTTTGCCGAAGAGTTGATCAAAATCTCAAATGGTCCTAAAGCAGAACAAGCACAAAAAGTTAAAGCCAAAGCAGACACAGTTGCAGCCGATTCAATTGAGATCGAATTCAACCCATACGCAGAATTCGACATCTGTAGTGGAAGTTTTACCCCGATATATAAAGGTGAAACATTTTACAAAGAGGCTTTGGTCGGTGCAAAGTACAAGCCAAGCTATAAGGATCAGTTGTGTACCATAACTCGTGTTTCTGTCATTGGAGCACCAGTATCAGGATTAAGAATTAGATAAGTGAATGAATACAGAATTTTTTTTTTTTTTTTTTTATCAATTTTCTCTCTCTCTTCTATGGCTGAAGAATTCAAGATCAAAGGTAATCAACTTTTGAAAGATCACAAGTTTAACGACGCGATTGATGCATACTCCAAGGCCATTGAGTTGGATGGTAATAATGCTATATATTACTCAAACCGAGCACAAGTGCATATAAAATTGGAGAACTATGGATATGCCCTTGCTGATTGTGACAAGGCGATTGAAATTGATCCAAATTTCACAAAGGCATATTATAGAAAAGGTGTTTCTCAAATGGCTTTACTTCAACATAAACAAGCTCAAGCCAATTTCAAAAAAGTTCTAACAAAAATACCCAATGATAAATCAACGTTGGAGAATTATAAACAATGCACGAACCTATTGAAAAGACAGGCGTTTGAAAAAGCCATTGCTGGAGTAGAACAAATCTCAGTATTGAACTCAATTGATTATGAAGGAATACAAATCGAGAAATACTGGCAGGGACCCGAATTGAACATAAGTAGTGAAAAAGTCGATAATGATGTGGTAGTAAATTTTGAATTAGATGAAAGTTATCTTAAATACATGATCAAAACTTTCAAAGATGGAGGGAAACTACCCAAAAAACACGTATTTGCAATCATATCTAAAGTTAATGAATTGCTTAAGAAAGAATCATCATTAAATGAAATATCATTATCGCATTCCAAATTGAAAGGAGGAAGAGGTAAGAAAATGACCGTTGTGGGAGACACTCATGGGCAATTTTTTGATTTGCTTAATATATTTGATAAATTTGGAAAAGTATCCCACGATCACATATATTTATTCAATGGTGATTTTGTCGACAGAGGTTCTTGGTCATGTGAAGTGGCGTTGTACTTGTACGTATTGAAGATTTTATACCCAAACTCATTATTCCTTAATAGAGGAAATCATGAAACTAGTGATATGAACAAAACCTATGGTTTCACCGACGAAGTAGAGTATAAGTACTCCAAAAAAGTGTTTGAAGCATTTGAGGAATCTTTTGGTGCACTTCCATTAGCTAGTTTGTTGAATGGTGAATATTTATGCATGCATGGAGGATTATTCTCCAACGATAAGGTCACGTTAGACGATATTAGAAAGATTAATAGATTTAAATCGACCCAACCAGATAAAGAAGGTCTTGCTATGGAATTATTATGGACCGATCCTCAGGAACAAAACGGTAGGGGTCCTTCAAAACGAGGTTTGGGCTTGCAATTCGGTCCTGATATAACAGAACGCTTCTGTTTGCAGAATAAAATTAGAAAAATTATTAGATCGCATGAAGTCAGAATGGGCGGAGTCGAAGATGAACAAAAAGGAAGATTGATTACTGTATTTAGTGCTCCCGATTATTGTGATTCCACCGGTAATTTGGGAGGTGTGGTTCAATTTGAAGAAAATGTCAAGTATGACCCTTCAAAAGATGACGGTGAAGGGTATAGAAAAGTTGAGGATGACAATTGTCCATGGACATTGACAACCCACACATTCGAAGCTGTTCCTCATCCAGATTTGAAACCGATGGCGTATTCCAAAGGTGGATTTGGATTTTAATGTATAATTAGATTATTAATTTATATTTTTTCTCACAAATTAAATCATGTCTGATGATCGAATGGACGTAGACGGTATGATAAGCTCAATCAATGAAGAAGACGCAAAACTAACAATCATAGATGATGCTCCTAAATCCAAACAAAAATTCGAGGTGAAAAAATGGACAGCGGTTGCTTTTTGGTCCTGGGATATACAGATTGAGAATTGTGCAATTTGTAGAAATCATTTAATGGAACCATGTATCGAATGCCAGCCTAATACTATAGCCAGTGGAGATAATGAATGCATAGCAGCTTGGGGTAATTGTAATCATGCATTCCATCTACATTGTATCAAGAGGTGGTTGAAAACTAGGAATGCGTGCCCACTAGATAACACGGAATGGACTTATCAAAAATTTGGGAAATAAAAGTGTATATTACCGATTTTGCTTAAAAGTACCAAGAATTACAAAGTCTAAACAGATAGCTTCGAGTTCATCTTTGATCAAAGAAACGTCTCCAAGCATTTCAATGAAAAATACATATTGCCATTGTTTCATATTCGAAGGCCTTGAATTGATAGATGTAAGATTGATCCCTTTTGACTTGAACTTGTATAACACGTCACATAATGATCCAGGATCATCATGATTTAATGTCAACATTATGGAGGAGATTGTTTCGCCTTGTTCTTCTAGATCATTGTAACCAAGCACTAAAAATCTTGTGGTGTTGTTTGGGTTATCCTCGATGTTCTTTTGTAGTATAGGTAAATTATACAATTTTGAACTCATGAATGATGAAATGGCCCCTGTAGTACCTGATTTGTCGTTTGAAACAGTCTCTGCTGCCTTGGAGGTAGATGCTACATCAATTTTTACCACGTTCACCGTGCTCAAGAACTTCTTTACTTGGGTCCAAACTTGCGGGTGGGAATAGATGGTCTTTATATCTGAGATCGACTTCAGATTCGATAAAAGGTTATGCTGGATGCTAACGTATTGTTCAGCGACAATTTTAAAGTTTGATTTTGAGTGTAAAAGCCAGTCCCTTAATAAATCGTACGTGAATACAACTTGACCATTGGTTGAATTTTCAAACGGGACAACGGCATAGTCAACATTCTTTGAGTTGAGAAGCTCAAAACAGTCACTTATAGATGACTGAGGATGTAGCACTACGTCTCCAAATTGTTGTAGCACCGCTTGATGGGTGTAAGTTCCTAATGGACCAAGAAATGCAACATTCATTAATTTTCAAATTTAAATCATCATTTCTGATGATTCAAACAAATGACTATTAATTTGTCAAAAGTTCAAGAGAAGAGAGATTTCAAAGAGATTTGTGTGATCGTAGGTGGTTCTTTATTCAGGGAACTCAATAACGATCCACTTAATACTTGATACCCCATGAACTATAAAATATATTGATCTAAACATCTTCAACGATAACACCTCTTTCTGAGACGTAAATACCATCCAAAAATTTACGGATATCTTTGTTTCTGACTCTACAAATTTGTTGGATATCAGCACAGTTTTGTGAAACAGCTTCTAATGAGTTACCACTGACGACCAATTCATCTTTTTGAGTGGTTGATAATTCCATAGTGACACCTTCTTGAATTTTGACGTTTCTGACTCTTTTTTCACCCAAGAAATTTCTGATTTCAACTAATTTTTCACCATCTTTACCATCAATAATATTGACATTGATTGGGAAATGCGCATATACAAATCTCATTTTGTATTTGTAACCTTTGGTAACACCAGTGATCAAGTTAGCAATTAATGATTTGACGGTTCTTAAAGCAGCAACGTGTTTTCTGTCACCATTGTGTACAGTGATTTGGATGGCTCTGTTGTTTAATTTGGTAAAGGTAACATCGATGTGATTCAAGTCTTTGACTAAAGTACCTCTTGGACCAGTGACGGTAACAACTCTAGCTTTGATGTCAACGGTGACGTTTTCTGGAATGTCTAATACTTGATCGGTTTGAATGTATTTCATTATGGATTAGAGTGTGGTTGAAAAATGTAAATTAATCTAGTATAATTTTTCGTATGTAACAATTTTCAAGATGCGAAAAGGGAAAATAGAGAATGCGAGATTGAAATCTATTTTTTGTTTTCTGCAAAAAAATATATATTTAGCCCTGGGCATCACCACGTGACGTATACTTATTGTACCTCCTAGGGTGGTGCTGATGCTGATGCTGATGCTGTGGTTGTTGCGGTTGCTGTTGAAATTGATATGGCATCATTGGCGGCGGTATAAATGAGAATTGGGGCTGCTGGTAGTAAGGCTGTGGTTGGAATTGTTGTTGATACATCATTGCTTGGACTTGGGCAGCTTGCATTTGAGCAGCAGCCATAGCCGCTTGTTGATGATGTTGATGATGTTGTTGATGGTGGAGATGTGGTTGTTGCTGTTGCTGTTGCTGTTGTTGCAGCTGTTGTTGGTTTAGATACTTAAATTGGGGAACTGGACTAAAACTTGACATAGCCGAGACTCTCGGAAATAATCTACTATATGTTTCTTCAATGGTGGAATCCCATGTTGGAGGCGTTTGAAATGCTTTCTCTTGAATTTGACTTAGATTAAACCCGCTTCTAAATCTTGAAAGCTTATCTTTCTGCTTCTGTTTAGTTGGCAATTTATTTCCAAAAAATTCTTGTGCTGTTATGTAATGTCTTTTTCCATTACGTGAATTTGGAGGGGTGGATATAGCTGCTGGGGTGAATGTTGGTGTGAAGGAAGCAGCTTTGACGTTGTATTTATTCTTTTTCGCTTTGACTGTCTCAGGAGTGGATTTAGTCTCTGAGTCTGAGGTATTCTTATCGATGATTTCTTTCTGTTTGTCGACATTCTTTGAAAGAATTGGTAATAAATCAGCAGGCACTTTATGTGGAATTTTGAAATTGGCACTGAACTGTTTAAAACTATTGATTTCACTTTGAGAATTCAATCTATAGTTCTTTGATGAAACAATTGCCGGGTCGTTAATCTTGTAATCATTTTTATCATCATCATCATCTTGCTTTGTGACTATCGAAGTGTTTTTCAAGGCTGCTAATAATTCATTTCCTCTTCGATCAACACCGGAGTATTTGTCCTCTTCATCCATACCTGAGTCATCCACGATTCCTCGTTCTTCCATCATATGCCTATCTGTAGTTTGTTGTGATTCGATATCCTTGGCGATCCTGTTTGCTCTTTCAACTCTTTGTTGATAATCAGGAGCATCTTTGTTTATACGCGTGGTGTATAGATGTTCATCAAAATTACTAACGATACCAAACTTGGCTTCATTGGTAGCAAATTGATCCCACGTAGCTCCATCATCTTCGTTTTCGAGTGACAAGATCTGATCTAGTGGTTCTTCAGGCTCCCATTTGGTCAATTCACGTTCTTTGATCTCGGCTTTGCCTGAAATATCACTATCCGTTTTGAATGTCTCCTTTATTGGTTCTTGATCCATATCAATTTCAATCTCAACCAAATCTTTACCTTTGATAATGAGGTTTTTGGGTAATTCGCCTTCTTTAGTAAAGCATTGTGGTTTGTATAACACCACACTCAAATTAGGAGTCAAACTACTTGAGATCAATAATCCCTGATACTTATTTCCATCAAGGGTAGTGGCAATCACAATCTTGCCATGACAATTTCCTATATGATTTATCAATCTGTCATTTGTGATATCTTGGTTCTTACGACGATGACCATTTTGTTTACGTGAAGATTGTTGAGATTTCATGTTGAGAGAAATTTATAGATATTTTTGTTTGAGAAATACAATTTAACAACAAGAATTTATATTAAAAGTGACCTTGACATCAGGCCAGTGTAAATTTATAAACTCGAGTAAGAACAGTTGATCTAATCTGTAATCCAATTCCAAGTCGATGAAATCTTGGTATGTTATCTCTAAGTTCCCATCGGATTCTTCAACCAATTCGTGTAGGATAAATTTCCATTTTCTCGTCAAGGTGTGGAAATAATCGACAATGTTTGTGATTTCCGGGGCGGTGATTATTTGACCTGCTGATGCAAACCAGGAAAACGCAGACCATATCGACATAGCCCATGTATCGGGCTCTACGTATGTTTGATATTTATCGGGTACTTGTCCTGGGCATATTTGTATGAAGTGTTCGAAATCTTGGTGAGTAGCAAGGATATTTCGATGGTTTTTATCAAATACAGCAGGACCAGATAGATCAATTCCTATATCGTAATTACCCATGTCTTTGATAATTTCATCGGTAGTTGAAGCTATGTAAGTTTGAGGTAGATGATCTATGTCATTTAAGCCGATTTGATAAATTGAATTCAAACCAGATAACAACGAAAGTAAATTTGTGTACACTCCTGCTTCCAAAAACGGATCTTCACCTTGTAATTTATTGAATAAAAGGATTCTTTTGTTTAATAAACATTGTTTGAAAACGGGAAATATCAATGGACCTAGATGCTTGATTAGAATTGGTAATTTGTCCTGAAATTCATGAGGTGATGTTGGTTTACCTAATAAATCTTGGTACAAACCTTTCTTCAAGTCATCAATATATTCAAACCCCTGACCTTGATCACAGAGTATCCCCAATGATTGCATTTTCACATCTGATCTATCGTGCGACTCACCTTCCTGGTGGAAAACACTTAATCCATTATAAATTTCCCCATTATATTCCTGACTGATAAACGTCACAGAATCATTAAAATCATGAACACCCGATGGAAACAGTTTATACTCCAAACCTTTGAAATCAAATTTGTCTATAGACTCTGACCAAAGAAGGGTGTAACCTGATTTAACGTTGAATTCACATAAAAATACGGCAATAATCATGAGAAAATTATATATTTCAAGCTCTAATCCTTAATATAAAATTAGTAACCACCGCAATTAACAAAAAGAAACATAACATAGTAGGACCGAAACGATCGTCGTAAGGACCACTACCTCTCAATCTTATAGCTTTTGCTCTCCAATGGTATGTGACCAATGCGTAAACCATAGTCAACATTGCAATGAATGTGAATAAACCAGCTGAAATTCTACCAACGGAGTCCCCAAAGTTCAATAAACCAACACCCAATGATCCTAGAATGACGGTAAAGTTCAACCATGATAAGAATGTTCTTTCATTGGCAAAGAAGACTTTTGGTTCGACTCTGGCTGGTAATGCGATTCTCTTTTGCGATGTGGACATTGATGACTTTTGATGTTGTATTGAAACGTATTTTTGCATACAATCAAGAGAAAAAGCCGCACTGACAATTGCAATAATCAACGCACGTGGGTTATTTTTTTTATTTTATCTATTACAGTCATTATTTATCTATATACTCTATTCATGTTGTTCTAGGCTCCAATAGTAAGTGACCCATTGGCATATCTGAATGGCCCTTACCAAACGCATAGACACTTTGTCCCCTAACTATAGTTTCCAAAACCCTACCTTGGAATTCCATTCCATCGTAGGCAGTTATCTTGTTTTTGAAATGCAAATCCTTATTTTCAATGATGTATCTTTCAGTTGGGTCAAAGATTAATAAATCAGCATCAAAACCTAATTTAATTGATCCTTTTCTATGATCGAGACCCACTTGTTTTGCTGTGTTTATTGAGCACCATTGATTGATCTCTTGTAATGAGATTGGAGGGTCCAATTTTAACCCTTCAGTGTGTAATATAGGTAAACCAAACCCTACACTGGATATACCACCCCAAGCTTCGAAAAAATCTCCCTTTTCCAACCCTTTAAGGTCGGGAGTACATGGAGAATGATCAGATACAACAGTTGTGATTATTCCCTTTCTTAAACCTTGCCATAATAGCTTACGATTATCTTCGGTTCTAATTGGTGGACAACATTTGAAATGAGTTTGACAATTGGTGATTTTTTCTGCACTGAGGGAAAGGTAATGGAAACATGTCTCTGCGGTGATTGGTAAGCCCTTAGCTTTAGCAGCTCTTATTAATGGTATTGCCTCGTGAGTAGCCAAGTGCACAATGTGCAATGGTACGCTTGGCTCGACTAATGAGCAGTTGATGATCTCGGCAATTGCTGTTGTTTCGAAATTGTCAGGCCTTGAAGCTAAGAATGCTGCATAGGAAGTTGGGTCGATATTAGCCAAACTCTTGTCGTTTTCTGCTGCCATTAATAATGGGGAGGTGAATTTTTCATGTTTGTGGTTGGCTATGTAGGCATATCTACCAAACAAGGGCTCACTACCAGCCAAAATTGGTGTTCTTGCCAATGCTCTGGCTTGTTCGTCGGTTAAAACCGAATGATCTATCGAAGCAGCGTGGTGATGGGGTAAATGACAATCCTTGTGTTCATGACTGTAATCTCCTTTATCGTGGGAAAGTAATTTCACAACCACTCTTGGAGTTCTATTAATGAATGAAGCACTCATTCCTAAATTTAAATCTTCAAATTCATCTTCAATCTCGGGAGGACTGATAGGTTCCGGCGAATCATCTTCGATTGTGAATTTGGTGGTCTTTGGCTGCATTTCGGCGTGAAACATTAACATGGTCTTTTCTCCTTTGACAATCTTCATAGCCTCTATTATATGATGTGGTTTTATGGCAGGAAATTCATCTACACCACTTTCAATTAGGAAACTTTTGAACCCACGTACACCCATTCTGATCAATGGAATCAAATGATCCAAATTAGATGGGATCAAACCACCCCAAAAACCAACATCCACCCAGCATTGTTTTCTAGCCGCGTTTATTTTTAGATTGAAGTTACTCACAGTGGTGGTTGGTGGTATTGCATTCAAGGGCATATCGATAACGGTAGTCACGCCTCCAAATGCAGCCGCTTTGGTCCCGGTCTCAAACCCTTCCCATTCTGTTCTTCCTGGCTCATTTAAATGTACGTGCGAGTCGACTAATCCAGGCATAATGATTGCAGGCGACACATTTCGATAATCGATTGGTAAAACGTTGTATACTTGTAGAATGGGATCTCCGGCAAGGAGTACTTTATTGACGATGTGGATGATTCGACCCGACTCTATGGAGAATATGATGGTAGCAGGATTGATCTGGTCATCTATTAATACTCTAGTTGATGATAATGCTCTGGACATGATGTATGAAAAAAAAATCTGGTGATTATAGATAAGAAATTATTAATTTTGCAACATATTATATTATCGATCTCTCGGTCATCTACGAGAAACGAAAAAGAAAAAAAAAAAAAATAATAATTTAAACGTCAGCCTAAAATACTATTAATTGTTTACCATTCTTTGACTCTTGGATACCCTTTATAAACAATTCTGACAAATCGTCATCGGCTCCAACTTTTATTTCATGTGAAGGTGAATCGAGAAGTTCTTTATTTTCGTAAAACTCCACTATTTTGTTCAATGTTTTCACTTTCAATTCTGGGTTTTCCTTGAGTAGAGCAGTTACCCAAAACCCTGCGCTTGTAAAGTTTTTGAAAATGTGTAATGATGTTGGAATTGTTACTGGTTTCAAAGACATACCCCCATATGTCAACATTAAACCATTTGTATCTAATTTTCTGGCAATACCTGTTGAGCTTTTACCACCGACACAATTTAAAGCCAATTTTATTTGTCCATCGTTTTTCCATGATTTTATAGTGGAGCCAAATTCTTTACTTCCGTTTTGTTCTTCGGTGATTACGTGAGTAGCACCCAAATCTTGTAATTCTTTTGCCAATTGGTCGAAATCAGGACGATCTCTGACAACAGAAATAGAATTTATGCCTAATAATTTACCGATTTGTGAAGCGTATTTTCCAACTGCAGAGTTTCCACCATTTTGAATAAACCAATCTTTAGGACCAAATTTGACGTAATGTGTCAACATTAAGTAAGCAGTAGGTGGATTAACTGAAATAGTTGCTCCTTGATTCAAGGATAATCCTACTTTACCTCTTTGTTCACTTTGTTTTGGGTTTGGTACCTTGATAAAATCGGAGTCTGTACCTAATTGATGAGTTGTCCATGTACCCGAGTTTACAGTGGCAGGGATGACCCAATCGCCAATTTCAAAATTTGACACATTAGAACCAACTTTTAAGACCTCAAACAAACCTTCATTACCAGTGGGAGCCAATTTTTGGTTTTGGTCAAATTTGGTGGAGAATTCAGGTCTACTTGGATAAACACCTTGAATTTGATTAATGTCGGAGGGATTAACCGGGGAAGCCAAGGTTTTAACAATTAATTGATTTTGAGACAAATTTTCATCATCGATTTCAAATTTTTGAGTTTTCAAAACCTCTTTTGGTTCTCCATAAGATTGATAGACTACTGCATGAGCAGTGATCATATTTCTATAGAAAGTTTTAGGGGCAAGAGATTTAAGCATTTGGTGTTGATAATTTTTGTGTGTGCGGCAAGTGGGAAAAACAAAAACAAAAAAAATTATTAAGCATTTATTATTAATATTATTATTCGTCCTTTTTCATTCTCTGCAATTTTTGTAATTTCTTCAACTTGGTGTTTTGATAAGTTCCCATTACAAAATATACAAGGTTGAAGAAAACAACCCAAAGTTCTGGTGGAACAAATTTCTGAGCAGCAATCAATGCAAATAAAGAAGTTACGAGTGAGGTTCTCAAAACTGTAAAGTAACCTTTATTCAACCCACTTTTAACGATGAAGGCAATTTTCTTCATCTCTTGACAAAAGGTGTCTTTTGAAGGTTGGTAGTTGTTGATCAATGAGATCCAACTGACAAAACAAGCACTTAATATTGGAGTAACAGTAGATAAACTAGTCAAAATTTGTAACACCTTTTGTTTACTTGTAAGAGGACCAACGAACAATTTGTTATTGATGATAAAGTACAAGTAGTGACTGATTGGTGTGGCAATGAATGAGCCGTAAATGATCATGTTGATCAACTTAGGAGAAAGTACATGTTTGACTTTAATACCCAAGATTTTCGACTCCTTGTATTCACCCGTCAAAATGGATGAGATGGTCTCATTTAAACCACAGAAGATCCCAGTGGTAATAGCCTTGGTTAATAAAGGGTATTTGATGATATACTGTAAGTACTGTGCGTTTAGTTTGGCTACCGAACTCATTGAAATCTTGTTTAAATAATAATCGAGGATTGTTTATATTTATATATGGTTATCTCCGAAGACAAAAAAAGATTTTTTGTGGGGTTTTTTTACCCGATTGATCAAGGTAGAGTCAGATCTGGCCGAGACATTCAAAAGACGTGTAAGAGAAAAATAGCATTGATATAATAAAAACGAGTACACTGATGGAATTGAGATGCATTAATCAATGAAGATTCAAAATCAGATGTACTCGAAATTCATAGTTTATATAGTGATGTTTTTTTATCTTTAAACGTTCGATACGACAAAACTACTATGATTAGGGATATTATGAGACAGGTGTAAAATTTTTGCAAGCAATTTGTTAAGCGCGCGGCATTCATTTTTATTACCATTATATCAATTTGTAGAAATTTTGCAAAAGTAAGACAAAAAGTTTATGGATTTTCAATATAACCAAAATGATTTACCTGCTTACCTAAACCTAGGATTTCTAAAATAGCTTAATTTCTAAGCATAAACTTGTAGACATGTTATTTGTGGTTGCACTATAGAGTAATTACCATGCAATGCCATTTTGGTCAATAAAATACACGATAGAAGGAAGGTCTGACGAATTATAAATTAACACAAATTACAGAAAGACAATAAGGGTAAAAGTGTGATGTTCCTAACTTGAATGTTGTCTTGCAATTGATGAAAAATAGTTATATCTTATGGGCTTATAAAGCTGCCAGTAACAAAAGGTGGGGAATCTAAATCGAACAAAAAAGAAAAGTCGTAAACCAGATCTCGACTCGGAAGAATACAACAAGGGAAATAATAAAAGAGTAGTGACGCATAAATTAATTAAACAAGCGCGTTTACTTCTGATTAAAAATTTTTCCATATTCTGTTTGTCATGATATGAGGGAAGGGAAAAGACAGCTTGCGACGTGGTTCTTGTAGGATATCATTCTACAGTGAGGATCCAATGAGGATAGAGGAGATGCTAATAATCAAGAGAGAAAAGGCTGTTACCATATCTGTCAATTTGATATCAAATTCTATCAAACTTTTATTATTCCTGTGCCAATCATTAAAAATTTTGCTGACAATAGCAAACAAATAAAACAACAAAATTACCACAATCAAATTATAAACAATAGATGGATTATTTCTTTAATTTGAGCAATTACTATACCAGCTCATCGTTAGCGATACTTGTTCAGCCCTAATTCATCAATCTGATAACATCTCAGTGTCATTTTCCTCCCGATATCTTGATAGTTGACCACTCCCTGAATCTGATGTCATAATTTGGGGATAAACTTTACCTGCACAACTCAAATGCACAATTTATTAAATTTTGAAGTGGTACTAAATTCAATATTAATGACAAAAGATTAGCTCCCCCAACCAGTTCGCCCCAGATTCGAATTTTGTATAAATACTCCATATTATTCCCGATCTCAATTTTCCATCTTTAACTATGAGTGACACATCTATTGAGAAACCTCACCAAGATGGTTTGTTCGATAATAATACTTCATCATCTTCTTCTTTGAACAAACATCAACAAAGCTTACTCGAAAACAATGCGGGCGAGGCTGAAAGAGACGATGGGGAACATGGAAATATTTTATCCCAATACACCGAAAAACAAGTTATGCAAATGGGTAGAAATTACGCTTTGAAATACGATTTGGATCCTGAATTATTTGCTAGAGCCGCTGCTTTAGCTAGAGCACCAGGTGCATTCAACTCCATGGACTTTGTCACCGACGACGAAAAAACAATTCTTTACAAAGAAGCCACCCACAAATGGTTTTTAAGACCTAAAATGATTGCTGTTGTTGCTGTTGGTGCTATGGCTGCTGCCGTTCAGGGAATGGATGAGTCTGTCATTAACGGTGCCACCCTTTTTTGGCCCAAAGCTTTTAATGTTGACAAAATGGCAGAACCAGAATTGATTGAAGGTTTGGTCAATGGGCTGCCTTATTTGATGGCCAGTGTAATCGCATGTTGGTTTTCCGATTTATGGAATCGTCATCTTGGACGTAAAAATGTCATCTTTATTACTTGTTTGATCAGTGCCGTAACTTGTGTATGGCTGGGTTTTGTCAATAATTGGTATCATCTTATGATAAGTAGACTCTTTTTAGGAATAGGAATTGGTATTAAATCTGCTACAGTGCCAGCTTAT
Organism: Insectozyma corydali; assembly: GCA_003706475.3. NCBI lineage: Eukaryota > Fungi > Ascomycota > Pichiomycetes > Serinales > Debaryomycetaceae > Insectozyma > Insectozyma corydali. The sequence continues at coordinate 127,439 of PPLL03000024.1, forward strand.
GCCGCAGAATGTAGTCCTAAACACGTCAGAGGTGCTTTAGTCATGTTGTGGCAATTTTTCACTGCCGTCGGTATCATGTTTGGTTATGTGTCTTCCTTGGCATTTTACTATGTACCTAAGAAATCTTTTGGAACCGGATTGAATTGGAGATTAATGTTGGGCTCAGCTTGTATCCCTGCTTTTATTGTTTTATTTCAAATACCTTTTGTTCCAGAGTCACCTAGATGGTTGATGGGTAAAGGTAAACATAGAGAAGCTTTCGAATCATTGAGAGAAATGAGACATAACGAAATTTCAGCTGCAAGAGATTCATTTTACATGCATGTTTTGTTGTTAGAAGAAGGTTCTGTTAGATTACCAACCTGGAAAAGAGTTATTCAAATGTTTACCGTCACCAGAAACAGAAATGGGGTTATTGGTTCTTGGATCGTGATGTTCATGCAACAATTTTGTGGTATTAACGTTATAGCATATTATTCGTCTAGTATCTTCATTCAATCAGGTTTTTCCGAAATTTCAGCATTATTAGCTTCTTGGGGATTTGGTATGATTAATTTTATTTTTGCTATACCAGCTTTCCTTACTATTGATAAGTTTGGTAGAAGAACTTTATTATTAGTGACGTTCCCATTAATGTGCATATTTTTGTTGATAACCGGTTTCGGTTTCTTGATCAATGAGGAAACTAATCCAAACGGTAGATTAGCAATGATCGCAACTGGTATATACATATATTCAGCTATTTATTCATCAGGTGAAGGCCCAGTTCCATTTACGTATTCAGCTGAAGCATTTCCACTTTACATTAGAGATTTGGGAATGGCTTGGGCAACTGCAACTTGTTGGTTTTTCAATTTTATTCTTGCATTCACCTGGCCAAAATTGCTTAAGGCGTTTACTGCAACGTATGTTGACTTTCAAATCATTTCTTTATTAAACTTATTACTAACAATTTAATAGTGGTGCTTTTGGATTTTATGCAGCTTGGAATATTGTTGGATTCTTCCTTGTTTTGTGGTTACTTCCTGAAACTAAAGGATTGACTTTGGAAGAATTAGATGACGTCTTTGCCGTTCCTGCTCACAAGCACGCAGCTTACCAAACTCAAGCATTCTGGAATGGAATACAAAGACATATACTTAGGAGAAAAGTCGAGCCATTACCTCCATTGTATGAAAAACAACGTATGGCAGTTACTAACGACGAGTGGAACGATAAAGCGGAAGTTTCACACGTGGAATAATTCAATTCTTTTTAAATAATTTAATATATTTACAATCAGTAGGATACTAAATTTTTTTTTTATTTATTATCTTAAGAAATCTCTTAAATATGAACCTAGTTTATTAGCACCATCTTCTAAAGCGTCTTTCAAAACTTCCAAATCCTCGTTGGCATTTCCCGAAAATCTAGAGGCAAATTCTCTAGCACTTTGTTCTAGTTCACCCAATCCAGAATCATTTCTAGGTTTTTGCTCTTCCTCACCAAAATATGACGAGGAAGATATACTTTGTGCACCATTAAATGATTGTAATTTTGATCTAGCTTCTTGCTTGGCACTTTCATCGAATCTTGGACCTCTGCCAAAAAATTCATCCGAAGATATTCCCTTTTGAGTACCATATTTATTTGAAACCTCTCCTGTGTATTTGACCTCTTTGATGTTTTTCTTTGGTGCAGATGATGTGGTGTTATCACCAAAAGACATACCGAAACCTAGTTTTTGAAATTGTTGGGTTGGTGGCTCTTCTTTAACGGGTACTGTCGAAGCAATAGTTGATGCTTTTGGTGTTGCTTTCGGTGTAGATTTGATTGTTTCTTTGACTGGAGTAGGTTCTTCAACTTTGTATCCTAATTTTTTTGCTTCTTCCTCCTCTTGCTTTGCTTTTCTCTCAATTTCATCAAAATCAATTTCTTCTGTCTGTTTCTTCAATCTTGATACTCTAGGTCCACTACCTTTTGATGACAATATTGATTTTTTGGCAGTTGAGTTTCCTTTTAATTTAGAAGAAGTGGTTTTCACACTTCTTTTTGGTAATTCTTCTTGCGACTGATTAGGTGTTATCGTTACTGAATTTACCGGTTTTGACCAATTGGAGAAAAAATCATCTGTCGATTCAGATGAAGAGTCTATAGATAAATTGTCGCTATTGTCATCTAAGGTGACTATGTCTGGATGTTTCAAAGCATCTTGTTCTGATTTATGCTTCAATTTTTCTTTATATTTATTTGCAACTGGACTTTGGTACTTTGTAGTGGCATCGGCCTTGATATATTGAGAACCGCCATTTTTCAAAAAGAAATCTTTTGCATGTTGATTACCTCCGAATTTGAAATTTCTTAATTGATTTCTTTGCCATGAATCTAAATTTGATGATTTGACAAATGATATGTGTACACCCAAATTTCTATGCACAGAAGAACATTGCAAACATAGGAATATTCCAAAAGGAATCGAGGTCCAGGTAGGATTTTTGTTTGAACAGTCAAAGCAGACCTGATTAGCGGGATCTTTCTTCAATCTCTCAAAGATCTTGGATGCTTCATCCTTGGTTGCAATAGACATTTGTCGACGAGAGAGAGATAGGATTGAAAAAAGAGAATAAAAAAAAAATAATAAATATTAAAAAAAAAAAAAATTAATATAACGTGTATTCTATTTACAATCAATGGAAGGGTCTTGAGCCACCTCTGGCAAATTCAATGATCTTCCAACCGTCAGTTGTTTTGTTGTCGAACTCTTCAGGTAATCTAGTTAAAACCATGGCGTATGTGCTCATTTGTATATGGTCTTCTGTTCCAGCAGCGATTTCTCCCGTCTTTGCTTTTCTATATAAATGGATTTCTTGAGCTCTACAACTGACCACTATAACAGGAATATCGTTCAATTGCTTACAGGTAACAATATCTATTCCTCTGATGTCTAAGATTTTAGAGTCTGAGAATAAACCTTGTTGAATAAACTGTTTGTTATTTGCTTCCCAAACATTAAATGGAGCTTCACTGAACCATGATTTCAAAGTAGATGCATCATTTTTGATATAAGCATCGACAACTTCAGGAACTATATAATTTGTCAAAGTTTTTTGAAAATCAGTCAATTTGAAACTTGGGTCCATTAATTTAAATTGTTTGATAGTTTTAGCTTGCTCAGTTTCTGAAAAGAAACCTGTGATCTTTTCAACTATTGTACGTATTAATGAGATCAATCCGTTTTCACTTTCTTCCCATCTTTCTTGAAGGTATGATATTCCTTTACCTATAGGTGATTTCAATTTGAAGTTTTCCCATTTTTCACCAGCAGAAGGTCCTGTTGATTTATGATCGGTTGAAACTAACGCACCTCCGGCCTCTTGGTTTTCTTTAACTGGACCTTGATAGCCTTGAGCTATCTTTTTTTGCAATTCCTTTTGTCTCAACAATTCCCTTTTTTCTTTAGTAAGGAACCCTCCATATGCATTTGAATCTCCATCATCTATCACCTCGCTCACGTCTTTATATATTTGTGTTTTCCTAACTGGTTCGAATGCTTTGTCAACAGCTTCACCACTAACTCTGACAGTAGTACGAACACCTTTGCCCACGGGAGATTCCCACGCTTTATATGCGGTATCACCAATAGTCTCACCGGTTTTCTTCAACACTTTACCAGCGGCTGAAGAGCCCATTTGAGCTTTGGAATATGCCTCTTTGGCTCGTTTGAAGGCTTCGGATTCAGCCATTCTTCCAGATTCATCTTGTAATGCCTTTATATTATCCTTCAACTCATTTGATTTCTTCACTTCCTGCTTGAATGTGTCAAAAAAGACTTTAAGCGGAGACTGCTGGTTATATAATAGAGACCTCGTATGGAATGATCTGGTATATTTAATCATGACTACTTACAAATTTTTTTTTTTTCCAATTTTAATTTTTTTCATTAACGTCTGCTACCATATCTGTAGTATAAATTTGCACAGAATAAAACACAAGTGGTGATTAGACCAACTTTGATGATTTTATCTTGTTTTTGAGAGATCTCTATAGCTTTGGAATATGGTATGTCGTCTCGAAATGATACCATAGTGTATAATGGTTGCCAATTGAGGAATTTACCCAAGGTATAATCTAAGTTTTTCTTGATCAAGTAGTGGAAACTAGTGACTTTAGAACTCATCTCATGGTAATTGTCCAATGCTAATTTACATATAGCTTTGAGATCAGAGACTCTAGCGGGGGAGTATTTTTCAAATGCAGTTTGTATTCCATGAGATTCAATTAGTGAAAGAAGGATTCGAACATCCTCAAATCCACAATTCATACCCTGACCGTAGAAGGGAACCATGGAATGAGCTGCATCTCCAATAATAATTGCTTTGCCTGAGTTGTAAGGATAGCAATCTACTTGCATGAGCAGTCCTCTTGGATTGTTAAATGACTCAGATAATGACTTTTCTCCAATTAACTCAAATGCATCGGGGAATTCGCGCTTAAAAAAGACCAACCATTCATCTTTATTCATATTGTCAATTAGACTCCACGAACTGAAAAACGTGGATGTGAATGAACCGTCTGTATTTGGCAACGCTATCAACATGAAGTTGTGCCTAGGCCAGATGTGTAAATGATTCTTATCTATTGCAAAACCATCTTTTGGAGGAATGTACAATTCCATATACTGCATGTCAATGTAATTTTGACTAAAGTTCATTCTACAATGTTTTTGTAATTGATATCTAAATTGAGAGTGGGCCCCGTCTGCACCAATCAAATAATCAAATTCGAAATTTTTCATATGTCCATGGTTTATGAATGATATACCGCCATCAGTGTCCAACTTGATGAGTTTGTGCTCAAAGAATATTTCTACATTCAATTTTTTCAATTCTTCAATCAAGATATCATTCAATAAACCTCGATCAATCGAATTTATAGCCTCCCCATGCAATCCATATAATTGGCTTTCTTGTTTATCGCCCACATGTATCATTCTACCTTTCATTGGAATAACATTCTCCAAAATTTTGTCATGCATGGCCTGATCTATTTCTTTAACAGCTCTCAATCCACGATTACTGACAGCTAAATTGATAGACCTCAAATTCCGTTCTTTGACAGTAGATGGGTCTTTTCTCAATTCAAACAAGGAAACCTTGTGACCTTGTTTAGCAAATGCTAATGCTGTCAAGCTTCCTACTAAACCAGCACCTACAATACAAATTTGTGACATTGCCTGATACAGCAAGGAAAAAAAATAAGAATAATCTCCAGAAATCATGAGACAAAAAGTTGTATTAGTCACTGGGGCCTCTTCTGGAATTGGGTTTGCAACGTCAATTGAGTTTGCAAAGAAGGGTTACAAAGTCTATGCTGGTGCTAGAAGATTGGAACCCATGGAAAAGTTGAGGGAGTATGGAGTTAATATTATAAAGTTGGATGTTGCTGATTTAGACAGTGTAAAGGAGGCTAGGAAATTGATTGAAGAGTCAGGGTCCTACTTGGATGTATTGTACAATAATGCTGGTCAATCTTGTACATTTCCAACCACAGATGTGACTGATGATCAAATCAAACAATGCTTTGAAGTGAATGTGGTTGGACCAATGAGAGTCGTCCGTGAATTCATTCCCTTACTTATCAATGCACAAGGAACTATTGGTTTCACAGGATCAGTTAGTGGTATTATTCCTTTCCCATTTAGTTGTGTGTATTCGGCCACCAAGGCTGCCATTCATCAGTATGCTGCCGTATTGAGGTTGGAAATGAAACCATTCAACGTTAAGGTGATTAATATCATCACTGGTGGGGTCAAGACTGATATTGAGGATAAAAGAGATTTTCCAAAAACTTCCCTTTTCAATGTTGAAGGTATGGAAGAAGCTTTTCAGCAAAGAAGACAAATGGCTGTGAAAAATAATCCAATGCCAGCGGAAAAATACGCCAAAAAAGTGGTTCATGATTTTGAAACTTCAACTTTGGGTGGTAAATTGAATTATTACAGAGGAACCATGTCAACATTCCTAGGACATGTTTTATTATTTGTCCCAAGATTTATTGTTGAGTATTGCTTACTCTATAAATTTGGATTATTTACTGTTTTCTCAAATATCAGAAAAAAATATGTAGCGAATAAATGAATCCGTCTTTGTGGTATCGTGATAAAGACCGTCTTCGAATAGGTGAAGTTAACCGATATACGATCAATTATAAAAGACTAGATAGAAAATTGGATAAAATCTACTTAAGGTTGAAAAATGTAGAGCGAAGTTCGATCCGAGCCATCCATCTACTAAGTGGACCATTCATATTATACTGTCATGTAATACCGTATAATTATAACCAACACAAAAAATTCGTTCCCGAATCAGACGACAATAGTGAAGTTGTATTTGAAAATCAAATCAAACCTAATCAGTCATTCAAGGTAGTTTTATTGTTAAATGAAAATTCAATGAAAAGTGAAGATGAATTCCAATGGGAAGTTGACATAGTGTCTCAAATCGTAATTACAAGGAAGACAGAGGTGGATTACGATTTTATGATTGGCGATGATCCTCACGCATTGAAAAAGATGAATCATAGTATATTGCAACAAACATTGAGCTCAATAACAAATGTGGAGACCGAATCGGTGAAATCGGTGCATGACAAAGTCTATAATGAACAACTTCGAGTAGAGAAATTGACGACTGATGACTTATGGGAAAAGAAACCAAAAGAGAATAAACCAGTACATTTAATCATACTCACTCATGGGGTATTTTCGAATTTATCTGCCGACATGCTCTATTTGAAAGATCAATTAGAGGATAAAGTATCAGAAAATATCTTAATCAGAGGTTATAGGGGAAATGCAGGAAGAACAGAGAAAGGAGTTAAAAAATTGGGTACCAATATTGCAAATTACATTACAGATTTGATTGAAACACTTCCATATGAGATTGAAAAGATATCATTCATAGCACATTCCCTAGGAGGAGTCACTCAATTATACGCATTGAGGTATATATTAACAACTAAAGGTGCTGACTACTTTGAAAAGCGAAATATAAAATTGGAAAATTTAGTTTCCCTAGCTAGTCCTTTTCTTGGTATTTTGAATGAACTCAATTTTTTGATATCGTGGGTGTTGGATATTGGAACCTTGGGCAAAACAGGAAGAGATTTGACATTATCAAAAAGACTTCCTCATTTGAATGAAACGTTCAAGCCAGTTCTTGAAACATTACCCGATGACCCAATTGAGGAATTCCTCGGGAAATTCAAAAGTTTGACCATTTACGCCAATGCCATAAACGATGGAATCGTACCTTTAAGAACCGCAGCATTATTGTATCTCGATTATGAAGCACTCGGGGACGTATCTCAGTTAAAAAAGACCAATCACATCGAGAAGTCGCCGCGATCTTCAATTGAGACTAGCTCAACCGCCGGTGAAGCACCCGATATGGTTGAACATGAAAGAGCCAATGAGAAACACCACGTTTCATTTGCAAAGGAAAAGTACAAGGAATTTCTCAACCTATCATCTAATAAACGTAAGAAAAGATACAAGAATTTTTCAATTAAAGGTAAATCTATAGACGAGGAGTCAATTGAGTCTGAAAATTCTGAAAATTCAATAATCGTTCCTCCAAGAGCGTCCGCTATTGAAAGTGCAATAAATACTATCATATGTCCTCTACCTAGTCAATCATTTATTTTGGACCCAGAAACAAGAGATCAGGTTATATTTCACGATAAATACTACCAATTCCACAACCCACCAAATCCACACCCAGATTCTACCTGGTTCGAATATTTATTCAACTATCATTCTAAATGGAAATTACATAAACAGGTCAAGATCGCCAATAAATACCACTCCAATGACTTGACTTGGAGGAAAGTCTTGGTAAATCTTCCACCAGATGCTCATAATAATATCATAGTCCGCAGAAAATTCGCCAATGCATATGGTTGGGGCACAATCTCACACCTTGTTGATAACGTATTCAATGATAAAGTGAAGGCTAAAATATAACTATAATTATTTATTAATATACATAACCTATTCAGCGTTTCTTTTAGCAGCTTTCTTAGCAGCTTTTTTGGCAGTACCAAATATTTTCTTGTCTCTGTTTTTCTTTTGTTTTCTTTGTTGTCTTGAAGCTTTTTCAACTTTTTCAGCTAAACCGTATCTAACCAATCTGTAAGCTGGTTCAAATTTTTTGGCATCGGCAACTGATGTGTAGATCAAACCAAAACCGGTAGATTTACCACCACCGTATTGGGTTCTGAAACCAAAGACTGAAACGGCATCTTTTTCAGCTTTGTAGATTTCTGATAATTTTTCTCTTAATTCATCTTTAGAAACATTGGCTCTGTTTGGATGTAAAACGTCAATGACAAATTGTCTTCTTGATAAAAGTGGGTTGGTAATAACTTTTCTGGTTCTAATGGTGACAGGATCAGACTAGACTCTCGTTAGTACTTTGCTTTCAACATATGAGCTTGACTTTTACATACCATCTTGTTTAGTTAATGATATGGGTACGTAGATGAAATTTCAGAAAAATCTTTTGTTTAGTGAATTGTGAGAGGAATAATTATGCGAGAGATTTTAGCCCTAAAATTAGTCATGTGACGCATTTTTATTCTATGCAGTAAAAAAGATCTAAACTTATTCGTCTTCTTGTTCCTCCAAGGTTTTGAAGATAAAAGGTCTTTCATTCTTAGGATAGGTAACACCGTTGGAAATCAATTTAGCGTAAGCGTTGGCAAAGTCTTTGAAGAATAGATCTTGGTCCTTTGCATACATCTTGACGAATTTCAAAAAGTATGGTTCTTCCTTTAAAGCCATGTCAGCTGGCAACATCATAAGTTGGCCTGATTCGTCTTCGTACTGTTTAGGTCCATCCCATTTCTTTACGTGCCATTTTCCCAACAATTCTTCATAATAGTCGTTAGTAAAAACTGCAGGACTATTAGTCCAAGGACCTAAATATCCAGAATTTTCAGTGTGACAACGACCCAAGCAATGAGCACCAATCAACGCAACAGTTTCTCTGTCATCAAAACCTATTCTTTCGAAGAGTGATCTGACGTATTTACCGTCTCTTGAAGCATCTGGAAGATTTCCGTTTTCAGGAACGTTTTTGCCAGTGTCATCATTTTCTCTTCCTGGGAGCCATTCAATCTTTGGGCCCCCGGATTCTTGAACGGCACAAACACCACCCAAAGTCCATAAATCACCACGCGACAACCAGTCGTATTTTTCCAAAAATGGTTCTAAAAAGTCTCTTCCATGTTCTAAACCTTTATTCTCAGGATCGGTTTTCTCCGGACCATAAATCATTGTACCACCAAATGAACCACCAGTGTTGGTCTTCTTGGTATATGTGCCTGAGGAATGCCATGACAATCTTACCAATTGGCCATAATAACCGTCAAAGTTGTCCCAATCTAAATTGTCAGCGAGTTTTTTGGCAATTTCATTGTAAACTTGTTGATAATCCTTGAATCCTTTTCCATCAGGACAATGTGCTTTTCTTACATTGATATCAGTGGTGGTACCTAACAAACTCATCAAGGGCCCTTTACCTTTGGAACCGCCATTGTTATTATTATTGTTATTGTAAAAGTATGTTGCAATTGCCGCGGTGGTGACTAAACCAGTCAATGATTTGAAAATTCTAGCTTTGTTGAAGGTTTTACCAACCCTATTAATGGCTATTAAAGAAGACATGAGAGATCTGGGGTAGAAACAGAATGCGTTAAATTGCTTTTGAGATCTTGCAACTTCCTGCATATATTACTAATAAAAATCGTCTGATTGGACATTACGTGATCGATGGAGTCAGTAATCAGAGTAAATATATTCAATAATGTGCACTTATCAAATTTTCAATGGCAGCAGCATCATTGAAGACAAATGAGCCTTCTTCGTTGTAAGTTTTAGCATTATTGATCATTTGTCGTAAGTCGTCAACAAAATCTTCGAATGAATCATAATAATCCTGCTCCAATTGTTTTCTTATCTGATTAATGGCAATAGGTTTTTCAATAACTTTGTAATAATCAGGATACAACTTTCGAGATGGTAGTTTCATGAATATTTCGCTGATATTGTGGCCATCATTTGGATCAGTCAATTGTTGTATTTCATCTAATAATGATTTACTTTGCTCTGAAAAGTCCTCGATTTTTTGTTTCTTTCTTGGTTCCAATTGTATATCGTCATCCTCTTCTCCAACTTCGTCATCATTGATATCTTCTTCAATTATTCCTTCTCGTATAGCTTTGTTTCTTTTTCTTGAAGCAATTCTAGATTCTCTTCTCTGTATAGCTTCTTCAACAGTGTCGTCATCATCATCCATCGCTTTCAACCATTGTGCCTCACTCAACCCGTCGTCGTATTTAACTTTTTTCTTCTCTCTCATCCTGCTCAACTCCTTTGTGTCTTTTTCAAAATGGTGAGATATATCTTCAGTGAAAATACTTGGCAACTCGTCCTTTTCGATCAATTTCTTTTCATGTCTTTGTTGATCCATTCTGTTGAACAAATCTTTTTCAGCTTCTGATCTCGCTAATATTTCATTCAATTCTTCGTCTCCCAAATCTTTTTCCTCATCATCATCACCGTTTGCATCGGCTTCTAACAATCTTTTCAAAAATGCTTCTTGTTCTTCTGAAGTGGATTTATTATCAAATTTACCTGCTTGAATAACTTTACCATCAATGTCCAATTTTTGATGGGCCCTTTCCAAAATCACTTCTTCTACCGAATCGTTGGTTATCAATCTTAATATACGAACTTCGTTTTTTTGTCCAATTCTGTGAGCTCTATCTTGGGCTTGTAAATCTTGATGGGGATTCCAATCAGTATCAAATATGATGACAGTGTCAGCAGTTTGCAAATTCAAACCTAAACCACCAGCTCTGGTCGATAATAGGAAACAGAAGTAATCGGAATCTGGTGCATTGAACTCTTTTAACATATCTTGACGATCTTCTGCTTTAGTAGAACCATCCAATCTCATGTATTTTAGGTCTCTCCAACGTAAAAAATCCTCCATGATGTCCATGACTTGGGTCATTTGAAAAAACATCAACACACGATGACCAGTTGCTTTGAATTTGGGCAAGACCCTATCGAGCAATTCAAATTTACCAGACACTCTCCAGATTAGGTCATTGGTTAATCTTGAAGAATTCAAAACTGCTTCAACCTCTTCAAATACAAATGGATGGTTACAAATTTTTCTCAATTGCATGATTTTATTATTCAAGCCCTTGATACCGGATTTCGCACCACCAACTTCAGCTCCAACAAATAAGGCATTGTGCTTTAACATTTGTTGGTATAATACATATTGCAAACCAGATAAATTACATTTCAAAACTTTTTCAACTTTATCAGGTAAATCCTTTTCAACATCTTTCTTCAACCTTCTTAATAAAAATGGTCTAAGAACTTTATGTAATCTTCTGATGACTAACAAACTTTCTTCTTCGGTCAATTCGATTTTTTCTTGAGTACCAGTATTTGCAAAAGGGGTGTTAAACCATTCATCAAAGGACTTGACTGAGTTGAAAATCTTTGGCAAAACAAAATTCAATAAAGCCCATAATTCGGGTAGATTATTTTGCAATGGTGTACCCGTTAAAATTAATCTATTTTTCGTTTTGTAGTATTGTCTTAAGGTTTGAGATAATTTGGAATTGGCATTTTTCATCCTGTGACCTTCATCAATAATCATGTGCGAGTATTGGAATTTCGCTAATAACGGACGTTCTCGTATAACATATTCATATGTTGTAAGTAGCACTTGGAAGCTTCCGTATCTGATTTCTGATTGCATAGATCTTCTTTGTTGTTGTGATCCCTTATACACAATCACTTTCACTGAGGGTGCCCATTTTTCGAACTCCAAAGTCCAATTCGTGATTGTTGATAATGGCACAAGAACCAAAAATTTACCCTCGTGTTTTTTTTCAATCAAATAAGTTATCAACGAAATAGATTGAATGGTTTTACCCAAACCCATTTCATCAGCTAAAATACCATTCAAATGATTATTATAAAGAGACACCATCCACTCCAACCCTTTCATTTGATATTCTTTCAAAGTACCACCTACTAGTATGCTTGGTTGTTGAACAACTTTTTCCTTTATTTTATGTGCGACTTCGTAATAATCAGTCTTCTCACGCAATTCATCTTTGTCATCCACTGGTTTGGCCACCGCCTCGGGTGTACCACTAGGAACTTCTCCTTCTGCTTCTATCTGCTGAGCTCTCACTTGTTCCGTCAATGAGTCCAAGAATTGATTTGTTTGTTTAAGAAGGTGAGTAATCCTATGGTCCTTGGTCTCATCTAATAATTTGAGATATGCTTCTTCATCGTTTGCCTTCAAAGCTTGTAATCTTTGCTTAGCATTCTTCTCTGATTTCTTACTTTCTTCTTTCTCGGTGGTTTGATGGTAATTATTAATTTGTTTTAGTAAGTAATGTGATTTATAATGCTCAAGTTGACTTTTGTGATCTTGAAAATTGATAGAGCTTTCCAAAATTTGTTCAACTTTGGATATGTGTAATTGTCGTTTCAATTCTTTAGCTTCTTGTTTTTTCATTTCTTCTAATTGAACAGCTAATAGTTGGGGATTTCTTTGTTCAATCTTCGGTCTTAAACTAAAAGACCGTTTTTCCAGTAGACACAATGGTAGATCTTTCATGTTTGGGTGTTTGTATTTCACTTGTTGCGACTCATGTTCCAAAATATTACGTTTGAGTTGTTTTTGTTTGGACAACAACTGCAAACTTTTTAATTCAATCAAAGCCGATAGTTTTAAATTGGATGGACCTAGATTACCTGGCAAGTTTTCCAATTCTTTCAACGTTTGTGATATTTTATTAACAATGTTATCTGGAAAAGATTTATTGACAGTCAAATTGCTGGCTTTTTGCTCAAAATTGTCATTAATGTTGGTAATCTTATCGACTATACCGGAAACTGAGACATTCGAGACAACTTTATCTTGGAACTCATTTTGTAATGATTCAGGGAGATCATGATCTTTGGATAATAACAATGATGCTGCTATTTGCTTCTCAAACAATTCAAAATCAAGTTCATCATTCACTTCTGTATTTAACAAATCAGTAATAAATTCATCTTGTTCTTGTTTGAAATTCTGTTGTTGTAGACTAATCTGGGATAAGATAGACTCAATCTTGATTCTTTCTTTCTCTAAGTCCTCATCTTTCAAAGCTCTGTAATACTTATTCAACAAGTCGTTTAACTCCTCCTTTGATTTCGGGTAACTCATGGAACCATTAACTAAACCATTCATGGTGAATAGTTTTTTGTTTATGTTAGTGCGTTGCTCAATGATGGAAAAAAAAAAAATTATCTCATGTTTCATATTGGTATAAGAAGATTAACCACAAGCACCACCAGCAAACAATTATCATGGATAGATTACTTTAAATTGAAAAAGCAAAGCAACAGGATCAATATGGTCTCTGGTGTATTTACAGGAGTAGGCGGTGCACTCCTAACTTTAAACTATATGGGCAATATAGAGATTGACCTCGAAAAACCAATAATGGGATTTGATCCATTGATGGTCATGGGTGGTGTCGTCGGTCTCGGAGCTTTTGTGGGCTACTTGGCCGGTCCAACCATAGGTACAACTGTATTTAAACTTATAAACAAATCCAAACTTAAACCGTTTGAACTGAAAAATTCGGAATTTTTGTCAAGGTTGATCAAGAACAGACCGGATCCGTCATATCAAAGCTTTTCCAATCCTATACCAGATTACTACGGAGAGAAGATCTATTCACTAAAAGATTATGCTCAATGGTTGAGAGATTGTAATGCATTTAGAAGAAAAGCAAAGGAGTTTCTTTAAATATATATTTGTATATAATCCCGGACATGTAGGAGCTGACTTTTTTTGCATGCGAAGTCCATATTTAAATAATTCCCTCTCAACAAAATTTTCCAATTTGTTCCACCAATGATGATTAGAGCATTTAAGAGATTACCCCGTGTTAGGGTCAGACCTGTTCGATGCTTTGCAACCGATACATTTTTACAGGGTAATAATTCAAATTATGTCGATGAAATGTATGAAACTTGGAGACACGATCCAAGCAAAGTCCATGCCTCGTGGAATGCCTACTTTAAGAATATCGAAAATGATAATGTCAAACCATCCAATGCATTCCAAGCTCCTCCAACTATAGTTCCAACTGTTTCTGGTGGGGCTGCTGGATTTGTACCTGGTCAAAATCCAATCACCGAAGATGTTGTTACTCATTTGAAAGTGCAATTATTAGTCCGTGCTTATCAAGTTAGAGGTCATCAAAAAGCCAAGATTGATCCATTAGGTATTTCTTTTGGTGATCACGCAAATGTTCCAAAAGAATTGACGTTGGAATATTACGGTCTTGAGAAAGACTTGGATAAAGAAATCACTCTTGGACCAGGTATATTACCAAGATTCGCACAAGAAGGTAAGAAATCTTTAACTCTTCGAGAGATTATCAAAAATTGTGAAAAGTTATACTGTTCATCTTATGGTGTTGAATATGTTCACATTCCAAGTAAGGAGCAATGTGATTGGTTGAGAGAAAGGATTGAAATTCCAAATCCATTTAAATATTCACCAGACCAAAAAAGACAAATTTTGGACAGATTGATATGGTCAACCTCATTTGAATCATTTTTAAGTACCAAATTTCCAAATGATAAAAGATTTGGTTTGGAAGGTGCTGAGGCTATTGTTCCAGGTATGAAATCTTTGATTGATACTTCCGTTGAGTATGGTGTCGAAGATATTGTAATTGGTATGCCACATAGAGGAAGATTGAATATGTTGTCAAACGTTGTTCGTAAACCAAATGAATCAATCTTTTCAGAATTTGCCGGTTCAAAAGAATTCGACGAAGGTTCCGGTGATGTCAAATACCATTTGGGTATGAATTATGCTAGACCTACCACATCTGGTAAACACGTTAATTTATCAATCGTTGCTAATCCATCCCATTTAGAAGCCGAAGATGGGGTTGTTTTAGGTAAAACAAGAGCTATTCAACAATATAAACATGACATTGGTGAATACAAAAAAGCAATGAGTGTCTTGTTGCATGGTGATGCTGCATTTGCTGCCCAAGGTGTAGTTTATGAAACTATGGGATTTGCTAATTTACCTGCTTACTCAACTGGTGGTACTGTCCATGTTATTGTTAATAATCAAATTGGTTTCACAACCGATCCAAGATTTGCAAGATCTACTTTATACCCATCTGATATTGCTAAGGCCATCAATGCACCAATTTTCCACGTCAATGCTGACGATGTTGAAGCTTGTACTTTTGTATTCAACTTGGCTGCTGACTGGAGAGCAGCTTTCCATTCAGATGTAATCATTGATGTTGTCGGCTATAGAAAATACGGTCATAATGAAACTGATCAACCTGCATTCACTCAACCAGTCATGTATCAATCCATAAGTAAAAAGAAGTCAGTTATTGACATCTATTCAAAACAATTGGTTGAAGAAGGAACTTTTTCTGCTGAAGATGTTGAAGAACATAAAAAATGGGTATGGAACATTTTGGAAGAATCATTCTCGAAAGCTAAAGAATATCAACCAACATCCAGAGAATGGTTAACCACTCCTTGGGAAGATTTTAAATCACCAAAAGAATTAGCCACCGAAGTTTTACCACATTTACCAACTGCCGTTGATGAAGGTACATTAAAAAAAATTGGTGCTGCTATAAGTGAAGCTCCAGAAGGTTTTGAGATCCACAGAAACTTGAAGAGAATTTTGAATTCTAGGAAAAAGTCCGTTGAAGAAGGTAAAGGTATTGACTGGGCAACTGGTGAAGCTTTAGCTTACGGATCTTTAGCATTAGAAGGATACCATGTAAGAGTATCGGGTCAAGATGTAGAAAGAGGTACTTTTTCACAAAGACACGCTGTTCTACATGACCAAAATAGTGAATCTACTTGGACTCCATTATCTAAATTAAGTGAAGATCAAGGAGTATTTGATATCTCCAATTCATCATTATCCGAATATGGTGTCTTAGGTTTTGAATATGGTTACTCATTAACTTCACCCGATGCATTGGTTCAATGGGAAGCTCAATTCGGTGATTTTGCCAACACTGCTCAAGTTGTTATTGATCAATTCATCTCCGGTGCCGAATCCAAATGGAAACAAAGATCAGGTGTCGTTTTGTCATTACCCCATGGTTACGATGGTCAAGGTCCTGAACATTCATCTGGAAGAATAGAAAGATACTTGCAATTATGTAATGAAGACCCAAGATATTTCCCAAGTCCAGAAAAATTAGAAAGACAACATCAAGACTGTAACATGCAAGTTGCATATCCAACTACTCCAGCAAATATATTCCACTTATTGAGAAGACAAATGCATCGTCAATTTAGAAAGCCATTGATATTATTCTTCTCAAAATCATTATTAAGACACCCATTAGCTAAATCAGATTTGAGTGAATTTACTGGAGAATCACACTTCAACTGGATCATTGAAGATGTATTGGGTGACAGAAGTGAAGTTAAGAAAGTTGTCTTGTGTTCAGGTCAAGTATTTGCTGCATTGAGTAAACAAAGAGGAGACGACAAATCAGTTGCCATCATAAGATTAGAACAAATCAACCCATTCCCATTTGCTCAATTGAAAGAATCTTTAAGCTCATTTGATAATGTAGACGATTTGGTCTGGTGTCAAGAAGAACCATTGAACATGGGAGCTTGGTCATTTGTAACACCAAGAATTCAAACTACCTTGAAAGAAGCTGGTAAAGATTTGGAGTTGAGATATGCTGGTAGAGACCCATCAGCTTCAGTTGCAGCAGGTTCAAAAGCAATGCACATTGCCGAAGAAAAACAATTCTTAGAACAAGTATTTAACTAGAATATATATAACGTATTTATCTGAGTATTAGAGACGGACATTTTTTTGGTCTATTTTGACGTCTCATTATGGACTTGATGCTTGATTATGCACATTAGTGATCTCAAAAATTCTCATTGATATTCAAAAAACCCTTTGTCATACTCCAATTGATCAACTGGCAGTTGACAATTTTCGTAAGTAAGATTCAAAAAGATTCTTTTGAAATTCATAGTTATCATAATAGCTCATGTCGGTATTTTTTTGGTCGCCAGATTGGTTTTGCAATCAAATACAAATATTATTTTGCGACATTTGTCGTCTTTCCCTCTCATATATTGAATAGGAAGTGTAGACATCGGAAGTCAAATCGGTCAAAGTGAAATTAGCTAAGAATATGATTGTCTCAAGAACTTTAAATAAAATTTGCGTTTCTACATCAGAAACTTTAATTGTGGTGACCAGATGAATGGGGGTGACATAAGTGGTGTTTTGGATCCAATTGGTGTTTTGAATCCAAGTGGGTACAGAAGGGGGCTTTTTGGCATACAGATCCGGAAATAACGCCATAACGCAACATTTCGTAACTGATGAATAATCAAATGCTATTAAACCATCTATTGCTTTACCAAAAGTCACACTGTTAATTCTTATCAGGGACCTTGAAGACGGAAAACGTGAGACATCCATGTAGAGCTATTACCAGACTGATCTTTTATTAATCTAGAAAGCATATCCTAAATAACTAACTCCTTAACCAGTTTCCACGACTTTAGTTCTTCCTACCTACGGCGATCCCTACAGAAAAATATTAGTAAAATTTGAGAACTATATATCTTCACAACAGCTTAGTCACACCGATCAAAATGCAAGTTTTATGAGATTGCTCATTTATAACACATTGCTATCAAGTTATAAAAAATCAATGTTATTGTGAGGTAACAAATGAACGTTTAGCCGTTGCAACTGCTGCAAAAGAGATAATATGTTTCTCTGACATTTACCAAAAGATGTTCCATGATTAGCTTTTTGAAAGCCTATTTACTCGGTTGAATAATGAATCGTGTTAATGATTAGAAAAGAACTCATTGTTTGAGTAAAAGCCTGTGTGGCTCCTGATTCTACCTCTAGCTTTTTGAATAGATTGGAGAAGAGACACATTCATTATTAACAGCACGTCCGTCGACTGCCTAATCACAGCGTATCCGAATTTTAAATTAAGAGTATTTTGGTTTAGTTCCTAATTTTTGCATCGGTAATACAATCATGATTCTCTTTCTAATCATAAAAAGTGGGGCTAACAATTTAGCTTTCCTTTAATGGTCAAATTTGACTAAGTCTTGCGACCATGATGTATGGTTCGCGACACAATTAATTCAAAAATTATATATGATCGATGCAAGGAATTGACTAATTGCCAATTAAAAACGAGGTAAGATTTACATCATTCAAACAAACAAAAAACTACGAAATCTTTTCCTAAATGTAGCATTTTGATTCCAAATCTGATGATAAAAAATATATAGAAAAGAAAGTAGAACAAAAATAGCGTGTATTCTCAGTAAAATTTGTAGTTAGTTATTATAAAAAGATAGGTAGTTATTACCCCTATTTATAGTAACAAGAACGTCCAACATCGTTCAGGATAACGAGATGGGATTCATCAATTCAACCAATGGTAAGTTGGTAACGTAAAAAATTTGCAAAATAAGGTTCTTAGTCAAATGGTGCAAAGTCGGTATAGTCGCTCATCTCGATTGGTATATTTATTAATTAGTTTTGTGTGACGCACAACCGGCGGTTGTGTCGTTTGACCGTCGGTGATGGGAGATTTCTTAACATCCGATGCTAAGAACGTGTTTTTAAACATTCAATATTTATCGTTTCACTTGTTTACCGGTTATGATCTTTTGAAAAAAATTGTTCAGTTCCGGAACAAGAATTGAAGAGTTTGAGAAGTAGGGTATACCCACTAACATGTATCCTTGCAGGATTTTTTTTGAATTGAACAAAACAGTGCTTTCAAATTGAACCTTCATTGTGTCGTTGGTTTAGTTCAAAGTCATTATTTTCAGCGTGAACTTAACATAAATCAGAGCACACCATCTCTGATCTAGAACAATAGAAAAAAAAATTCATTTGAAAACAATAACATGGTTAGAATATTAAAGGAAACAAGTTCCATGGTTAGAAAGTCCATGGACATGTGCCAATTTATCACAAAAGCATAAGATTCTTGCTTTCCATGAGTTGTATAAAAAGGAAGCAAACTTCTCAACTTTGTCATCACTAAATAATCAATATGAGTTCAAATTTGATCTTGGTGATTGCAACCTTCTTGTCATTATCAGTTGCTTCCATATTAAAACGAAGCCCAATTATTGGAAGTACAAGTGTTTACTTTGCAAAAAACCAGTACTATGTCACGGATATCAATGTTGGCTCAAACAAGGATAAAGTAAGCATTATGTTTGATACTGGTAGCTTCTACCCCAATGTTTTTACTGTCAATACCATATGTCCTAGTGCTTGCAGACCTTATGCTACCTTTGATCCTGCAAGATCAACTACTTTGATCAAAACCGGAAAGAATATCACTACTTATTATGGCGGAAGTCGTTCTACCTCTATAACAGGTGAGGTGGTTTACGATGATATTGAATTTGGTGACATAACCTTGAAAAATATTACCTTTTTAGATGATTCGTATACCCAAATTTGGACCGTGGGTATTTTGGGTGTCGGACCGGCCATCGATGAACAATGGAGTCCTATTATTAATGCCTACAAGCAAGGATTCATTAGCAAACCAATGTATTCGGTTTATTTAGCAGATAGTAGCATTGGTGGTGGAAACTTCCACATGGGTGGCTATGATAAAGCTAAATTAGAATCAGATTTTAAATGGTTCCCATACGACCCAAAATCATGGCAATTTATGGCACAATCTGATTACATGGTAATCAATGGACAAAACATCACTTTAAATCAAACACTTGCCATTGACACTGGGTTTAATAACGGAAACTTACCGGAAACCGCTTTTATTCAAGCTATGGGTGCACTTGGAGATGCTTATAATCCAACAACAGGAAGAATAAGTTGTTCTGCAATTGAAGGAAAAACATTCACTTATTCCCTTAATGGTGTTGAAATGACTTTGCCATTGAAATCGTTTGTTCGCCCAGAGCAAAGCGGTGAAAATTGTTATCGTGCACTTAATAGTGGTGGCACAGCTACTATTGGTGCATATTTCATGAGATATATGCATTTTGCATTTGATTATGAGAATAAGATGATCGGTATTGCTCAATTGAAAAATACCACAGAAACAAACCTTGTCTCGTTTTAAGTGTGTTTATTATATAGTCAATCAAATATTTTTTGGTAAGTGATACTTTTACAATTGGTTCTTGAGGTAGCGTCTTTTTTGGTTCTTCTATTAAACCAGACGTTCTATTCAATCTAGGTTCATCGTTGTATTTTATTTTACTGGAATTTGTTAAAAAATGCATGATCAAAATAGTCTTATAATAGTTGGTCGGAAGTCTATTCTTTTATAGCGCGGGGTATTGATTGAGATGTAACACTGAGGACTCTAGATTATCTTCAAAATGGTCTCAACGGCACGAGCAACACCAGGGTTTTTTTCTCTCAGCACCAGGGGTTTTCCTCACCCAGTCGTGTTTCTCAGCACCATCGGTATTCTTCACAACACGACGGTATTTTTTTTTAACGCGAAAGTTTTTTCTACAACACGAAGGTCTTTTTTTTTCAACACGAGTGCATTTCTTTTTCAACCCCAGTAGCGCATTTTTCTTCGACGGGTTTTTTTTCTTCAACAGCAAGGTTTCTCTTTTCCAACACGACAATATAATTTTTCGACCCGAGAGTAGCCTTTTTTAACACGAAGGTTTTTTCTTCAAAACGAGTGTACTTTTTCTTTCAACCCAAGTATTTTTTTTCATCACCAATTAGAAGTCTACTGCAATGCCAAAAAGTGGAACTATAATTTTGAAAACACGACTTTTAGGATTTGAGAAAAAATTCACAATTTCGCCAAAATCATTTTGTTTTCAAATCAAACGTTCTAAGCAAAAACTCCGTTCAAGAAATTTGAAATTGATGAAAGTTTTTTTTGGAATGTTTGAATTTTATGTAATTTTCCTTCTCAAGATAAAATTCCATTTAGTAGCAAAAAATTGATGAAATTTGAAACTTATTAACTTAATTGTCCAAAACGATAATCAAATCTTGTCAAAAGTCACTTTGAATGATGAAAGGCAATAAACTAAGTAACAATAAATCTACACATGGAGTTTCCTTTTTGTCAAAAGCAATTTTCTAAAAATAGGCCATGCGTAACAACGAATAGCGCTTTTTTCATTGCGACATGGATATTTACAAAATTGTAGATGTGTTGTTTTTTTTATGAGCACTTTCGTATTTTTTGACTTGAAAAAGAACGAATGTGTTGTTTTCATGTTTTTGAATTTCGATTTAACATGATTTGTCTCGCAAGGTCGCAAAATTATTTATTCGGCATTGTTTCAAAAGTCGTGATACTTGTTGAAAAAATGTAGTTGAAACAAATCCCATCCGATACAGTTAATGATCGTTTGAGGTAAGGATGCACTAAACTACTGAGGTAAGGATGCACTAAACTACTGAGGTAAGGATGCACTAAACTACTGAGGTAAGGATGCACTAAACTACTGAGGTAAGGATGCACT